>PVIY010004516.1:0-102260 GCA_004026745.1 Myrmecophaga tridactyla
TTTTTCTCTATTATTGTTTTATTTCTTTTTCTGATGTTTTTTTATTTCTTTCTCTAAATCGATGCAAATGTTCTAAGAAATGATGAATATGCAACTATGTGATAATATTAAGAATTACTGATTGTATATGTAGAATGGAATGATATATTAATGTTCTTTTGTTAAGTTTTTTAATTAATAAAAAAGTTAAAAAAAAAACTATAAATAGGAATATGTTTTAAAATCTGAACCTGGTTAACACCACTAAGCTATTGTATGCTTTTGCTTTACACTGAGTTACACTGAAGCTAAAACAGGTCCAAAATGAATGGAGAAAGTAAACAGTTAAACCATTTCATGGAAACACTGTTTATTTTACAAACTGATAGATTACTCATATGTATATTAGAAAAATACTATAATTTGACTGGCAGTGGTAGCAGTGGTAGAAAGTCATTTTTTAATGATGGAAATGGAAAAAGGACGATACAGATTTTAAAATGAGAATTTATTTGATTTTCCTTTTGCATAAATGGATTGTATGTACTGAAAATGTAGCTAATTTTGATAGATATGCCTGGAATTGGTATTACAAACTGATGGTTATTGGAGCCAGCTTTCTCATTCTAATTTCTTTTCTGGAACTTCCAATTGAAGATGACATCAATATTTATGTGAACTGGGAGAAAGAAACAAGGCACAAGGTACATAAAACTGATTAATGTAAACTGAAGAGGAAAACCCTAAAACCAAATCTAACGATCCATCAAACAACAGTCACTTTTCTTTTTAACAATGCGAATGCTGCCAATTTCAAGTAACCATTTAAATCACATATGATACCAGAGGATAACAAATCCATTTCTCTTGAGAACTAAAGTATAGAGGCTTATTAAAATCAAAGAGCAAGAGAATGACCATGAACTCTTTGGACAAGACCGGCCTCATTCTCTAATTAGCTGAATGCCTTCAAGAGATTGGGTGTCTGTGTGCCATATTTAATTTGTTTTACTTGTAAAATCACTCCATGCCACTATGCAAACTGCAGCTGAGAATTCACCCTGCTTGATGTACATATGATAACCTAATTCCAACTATTTTTATCTACTTTGTAATTCAAGTGATGCATGCTATATATTGTTCCCTAAGGAGTCAAAATTATATTTAGAATCAAAAATTGGTTATATGTAGTTCAAGTTATTGCACCCAGAAAGCAGGGAATCATGTACCAGAAGCACACAGATTTGGGAGGCATATACGGAAACATTAACTGCTCAGCAAGAACTTGTTCTGCCTTTTAGGTTTAAGAATAAGCTTTAAGAATACCATACAGCAAATAGCGATTGGAACAACAAGGTCACCTCTGAGCCTTTTTCAAAGGTACTGTGAGCTCTTTGTCTTCTACCTTAAGGCCATGGGACAGAACTTGCTTGAGGAAAGTTTCCAACAGCTTGTTATTATGTTCTGTGCTACCCTTCATCTGTGAAAGTGACGTAGCCAATCCGCCTTCCAGCCATGGTTTTAAGTTGTTTTTCCTTGTACTGGTGGTGGATATCCAATGGTCCCCACATACACATTTTTACTCCATTGTCTCATAACCATGATGTAGAGACTGTTTCAAAATAGATAGAGAGGTGGGGTGCGGGGGTAGTTCAGTGGTAGAATTTCTGGCCTATGCACTTCCCAAACAAACAAAAAGCAAAGAAACCTACAAAAATAAGCAAACAAAATTCAACAAATGGTGCTGCAATAATGTAGTACTCACATGGAAAAAGAATGAAATGTGAGCCCTCTCTACAGCACACGAAAAAAAGAGAGAGAGAGAGAGAAAGTGAGAGAGGTTACCTGGCTCAAGTCTATTTTTCACCTGTGACCTTGGCCTCATTTACACATAACTCTAGCACATCTGGACTAACCCAGCAGGCATCAGATATCCTTCAGACATTCATGTTCCTTTCCTTACCATGCCTACAGAAAGGGTAGGAGAGGAGGATGGCACATTAAGCTTTCACACTGTGCTATACATCATGCTCCTTTCTTCTTGTAGATTTCTCATTTAACCAACCCCAGAATCTTGTAAGGACACCTACTTCACAAAGGTGAAAGTAGAATTCTGAGCTACTAAGTCTTTTCTCCAAGGTCAACAACTCTTGGGATATGGCCCCAGCCTTTGAACTCAGCTTAGTAGGACCACGAAGCCCTACCCTTTCAGCCACAACTCGGCATACGTCTCCAAACCAGTCCCACTTGATTTCCTGGCTGCATCTCTTAGCTAAGAAGTCAAGGGTATCACCCACCCTGAGGCCTCCAGAGCCCCTTTTTGGGGACACAAATTCCTGCATAAACCGTGACAAGAGCTTTGTAAACCTAAAGGACCTCATAAAATCACATGTTTTGGAGAATTCAAAAATTTGATTTCTTACCATTGCTCCAAATGTCTCCACAATCATGTATGCCACATGATCCAAGATAAGAGGGCCTATGTTTGAGGTCAAAATCAAATAACATGAGGAAATATTCTGTGATTGCTGACCATTGAGAATGAAGAACAAAAAAAACTGAAAACACACTCGGAAAAGTTATATTTAAGGCCATGAAAGATAGACTCAGAAAGGAGAGATTTGTCTCTGAAAAGCAGCCCTCAAAAGGAGTAAATTTTAGAGATCATACTTCCAACTATGTCAGAGCAACTGGTGAGACTATTTCTATGCTCAGCACAGGGCAATTTTAGTAACCCTAAAATGGATAAAATTAAAAACAAAAATGTTTGAAGCCTTTGGAGATTAGCCAAGACATCAGGACTTGACAGGGCAATATTCCAGAGAGGAAGACAATGCACTGAGCTAAGCACTGTCTTCTCTGCCACTTTTCTTCTTAAAATATTTGCATCAGCATGAGGCTGAGGGATTAGGGAGAAAGTGGCAGGCAAGACATTTTGGTAGATTGGAAAGATGTGGAAGTAAAAAATGGATTATGAGGCTGGTGAATATGTGAAGGGCCAACATTCTAGAGAAAGGGAATCACAGAGAAGGAAGCTCAGCATTTCAATATTTAAAAATAATGAGCTAAACAAAGTGAGAGCCAGAGAAACCAAGCAATAATCCATAGCAAAGAGGCTGAAACACTAATTGGAAATTTTTGCAATATGATCTTCCAAAAAGGGTCAAAATTGAAGACCTTACCTGCTGAGGAGAAGAGGCCCTGGAAAATTCCCCAAATTTTCAGTTGATACTAGTGATGGAATAGACCTAGTAGGTAGAGCAAACCAGAAATAGAAAAGACAAACCTGACTTAGAATCATCACAATCCTGTGTGGAGCAAGATGACCTTCCACACCTCAAACTACCTGCTGAAAGTAAAGCAAACTTTATCTGTAATAAAATAAAATAATCTAGATATAGCATAGCTGGCATTCAATCTAAATTACCAGGTGTACCAGAAGACTGGATCAAAGAAAGAAAATCTAACATAAAAATACAGCAATAGAAAGTATCACACTGATAATAACATAAAATTTGGAGTTAATCAGACTCTGATATCAAAGTAATGGTGATTACTATATTAAAGAAAATAGAAAAGAAAGTAGAGAAGTCACCAAAGAACTGGAATCTATAAAAATGAATTAAATTGAAATTTTAGAACTAACAATTAAAATACTTGAAATTAATAATTCACTAAGTAGGCTTCATAGCATTATGAGCCACAGCAAAACTGGGGAATTGTCAAATGGCAGATGGATCCATAAAATAAATCCAATGAAGGAAAAGTTTGAAAAATGCAAAAAAAGAAGATCATATCAGATATATGGGACATGATGAAAAGTTCTAACATGTATATAAGTGTATTCTCAGAATAAGACTACATAGATAATGAGGGAGAAGCAATATTTAAGGAAATACTTGCCAAAATTGCAAAATGTATTTTAAGTTAGCAATTGAAAAAGTCCAAAGTTGGAAATTTGCAAAGAAAAGTCCCCAACTGGCCACATAATATTCAAACTACTGAACACGGAAGGCAAAAAGAATACCTTAAAAGTAGTCAAAGAAAAAGACATTTCTTGAAAAGAGCAATAATTTAAAACTGGCAGTGGACTTTTCAACAAAAACTAAGGGAACAGGGGTAGGGCTGGGGAGGGAAAGAACTGACAACTTTAAAATGTTGAAAGACAATAATTGCCAGCCTAGAATTCGATGCCAGAAGAATAAAGGTCATATTTTCAGACTAAAAAATATCTGAGAAAATTCCTCACCAGCAGACCCATAGGAAAATAAATATTTTCAGTAAAAGTAAAATCATCTCAAGCAACATGCAGCAACAAAGACCAGTGAAGAAAGTAAGTAAGTGAGTAACTAGAGGTGAATACTGATTGTATAAGACGATAATAATGCTCTGTGGAGTTTGAAATATATTGAGTTAGATACATGAAAAAATAGCACAAAAGGTCAGAAGATTTAAATGATGGGGAAGTGGTTTAAGGATCTCGTAGTTGCTGGGAAGTGGCAAGAGTACTAAATTATAGGAAACTACAGTAAATAAAGGAAACATGTTATACTCTCTAAGATAACCACTAAAATATTTCTAAAAGCCTAACTAAAAACTGCATAAATAATAGTGGAGGGGATGTAATAATAAATTTAACAAATGATTAGTATATAAGAAGATAAGAAAGTCCAAAAAATGAACAATTACATATGGACAAATGTGTAACAAATAGTAAGATGGTCAATTTAAAACAAATATATTGACAACTAAGTGAAGTATAAATAAATTAAAACTCCAATTAAAATATGAAAATTATCAGACTAGACTTTCTTTAAAAACCCAACTATATGCTATGTCCAAGATAGACACTTTAACTATGACACAAAATTATCGAATATAAAAATATGAAAAAATGTATGCCATGAAAACATTAAACAAAAATTATATTGGCACAACCTTAGCATTATCAACTAAAATATGCTTTAAGGTAAGAATTACTAGAGATAAAGAATGACATTTCAGGAGAATAAAAGGGTAAGTCCACCAAGAAGATATAACGATTCTAAAAACATTTACATATTGATTCAAAATACATAAAATAAATATTAACAATACTAAGAGAAAAATAGAAATATCCATAAAAACAGACTCTAGAAAATACTTTTTTTTTCAAGTCAACATGGAACATTGGCCAAAGTGGACCACATATTCAGCACTAAATAGTTCTAAAAGCATTTCAGTGGATATAAATTGTACAGTGTATGTTTACTGACCAGAGTAAATTAAGTTAGAAATCAAAAATGAAAAAGATAATTAAAACATTCGCAAGTGCTTAGAAATTTACCAATACTCTTCTAAAATAATCTGACAGGGTAGAGAAAAAATAAATAAAAGACATTTGGAAATATTTTAAATTGAATAATTATCAAAAACACAACACATCAAAACATGTGAGAGGCAACTGAAGCAGTACTTAGCAGGAAATTTACAAAAATAAATGCTTCTATTGGAAAGGAAGAAAGTAAAAAAATCAATGATATAGATAAACTATCTCAAGAAGTAGAAAAGAAACTAAACCTCAAGACCACATAAGAAAGGAAATAATAAAGACAAAAGCACAAATTAATAAAATAGAAAACAAATGCGCAATAGAGAAAATCAACGAAAACAAAACACTTCCTTGAAAAGATAAATTTCTAGCAAGACTGAAAAAGAAAAAAGAGGGGTGGGAAAAATCTTATTAAAAATTACTGAATTTAAAAAAATAAAAAGAGAGGGAGAAAATCTGAACAGTCCATTACATTAAGTAAAACTATAATTAAAAACCTTTCAAGGGCGGCTGCCGTGGCTCAGCAGGCAGAGCTCCGACCTGCAGTGCTGGAGGTCTGCAGTTCGATCCCTGGTGCCTCCTGCCCACATGCAAATTTAAAAAAAAAAGAAAAAAAAACCTTTCAACACCTGGGTTCGATTCCAGTGCCTGTGCATGTAAAAAAAAAAAAACCTTCCAACAAAGCCTGTGGTGGTTTGCAGCTATATGCACCCCAGAAAAACACGTTCTTAAATCTAATCCATTCCTGTAGTTATAAACTCCTTGTAAGTAGGATCTTCTGATGAGGCTACTTGAGCTAAGGCGTGAAACCACTTTTCAGGACAGGACTTAAACCTATTACTGGAGTCCTTTATTAACAGAATGAATACAGAGAGTGAAAGAGAGAGCCACAAAAGCAAGAAGCTGAAATCAACAAAGCCTCAAGAGAAGGGAGAGACCCTCAGATGCTGCCATGCACCTTGCCACATGGCAGAAAAGCCAAAGATCTCTGGCAGCTGGTCTTCAGGAAGAAAGCATTGCCTTGATAATTGCTTCATTTGGACATTTTCTTGGCCTCAAACTGTAAGCTAATAAATTCCCATTGTTCAAGCTATCCTGTTTCATGATATCTGTCTTAAGAAGCCTAGGAAACTTAAGTCCCAAATATAATCACTACTGATTATTTCAAGAATTTAAGAAAAAAAAATAACAACAACATTACATACACTCAGGAAGAAAACAGAAAAAGGGAGAACATTTCCTGACTTGTTTTATTAGATTGGTATGAACTTGACATCAACACCTGGCAAGGACATTAAAAGAATGGAGAACTTATAGCCCAATCCCTTTGTGAACATGGAAATTGAGCAGAGCATTGGCAAAACAAATCCAAATATGTATAAAAAAGAAGTATAAGTCAAGACTATTTCTTTATTCCAGGAATGCAAGTTTTTATTAATATTCAAAACTCAATGTTATTATAGACTGACATAATAAAAGAAAGAAAATAATTGTGATTCAATTAAAATATCTAAAGTAATCAGGTTCAATTTAAAAAGTCAACATGTTATTGACAAAAACAGGAGATCAGGAATAAAATGACAATTTCTTAGTCTTAAAAAGCATATCTTTCAAACTCTATAGCAAAAAAAAAAGCAGCTAAATATAGAGGTTTATTTTTGCTTTTCAGTACAAGATAATTTGGTTGTCTGCCACCAACTTCTGTAAATTATGTACTGTGGCTCCTAGCCAATGTAATAAAGCAAGAAAAAGAAATAACAGGCACAAAGATTGAAAAGGAAGAGACAAAACTATCACTATTTCAGATGATAAGAATGTGAACTTAAAAATGCACAAAAGAATCTATGCACACTTATTAAAATACTAAGAGAATTTAACAAAGTGGTAGGATATAATGAATGTTAAGAGAAAATATTATTTGTATAAATAAGCAAAAATACTTATAAATGAAATGTTAAATTGATACTATTTACAATAGCATTGAAAAATCAAAAACTTAAAAATTAATTTATTGAGATATATGAAAGCCTTTTCATTAAAATAATAAAACATTACTGTGGGAAACTAAATAAGTGTAGGAATATACCATGCTTGAGATACCATTAAATATTGTAGCAATATCAACTTTATCTACATTAATTTATAGATTTAATGAAAAATCAATCAAAATACCAGTAAGATTTTCTTTTGGTGGAAATCAACAAGCTAATTCTAAATTTATATGAAAATGAAAAAGACCAAGAATAACCAAGACAATCTTGAAGAAGAAATAAGGGGAACTTTTAGGTTACTAGATATCATCTTATTATAAAGCTCATGTAATTAGGACAGTATGATATTGGCATAAAGCAAGACATTAAACCAATGACTCAGAATAAAGTATCAAAAAAACAGAATAGATTTATGATAGTTTCCTATGCAAATAGCTGTATGCAAGAATAATCTTTCCAAAAACTGGTCTTGGGTTAATTGTATATCTATATGGGGAAAAAAAATAACATCTACAATACTTTCCAGAGAAAAATCAATGGATAAGGGGAAATCAAAGACTTAAATTTTACCTTAAAATAATAAAACTTTCAGAAGGAAACATAGGAGGATAGCTCTATAATCTCCAGCTAGACAAATACTTCACAAACAAGACACAATAGCACTATGAAGGAAAAGATTGATAAATTAGACTTTATTAAAATTAAAAACTTGTATTCATCAGGTAGCTATGTACAGGTGTTCTGGCTTCCGGTCCCAGCCAAGCCCAGCCTTTGAGTCATCCCAGCCTAGAAGCCAGACAAAACATTGGAGGGAGATCCTCCTGCCCCACTGACCCAAGCTTCTGCCATTCAAGTCTTTCCCAGACATCTGAGTTCTCCTAGCTGAGACCCCAGATCTTGTGGAACCAGGCCCTCTATGTCTTGCATAAATTTCTGACTTTCAGAACTCATGAGCACAATAAAAATGGCTGTTGTTTCATGCCTCTAAGTAATTCGTTTATGTCACCAAGGCTGGTTGGTTAGACGATGAGTTAATTGGAATAGTCAGTTTCCTCAAAGCTTGCTCCTCATGAAATTGCATCAAAATTACCTGGAGTACTTGTAGAAACTGCAGACTTCTGGGTCCCTTCTCATCACTTTTTAATTAGAACTCTAAAAATTTGACTATTATCCAATGTGCTAGGCAGTTCTCACATTCAATTCATTGTTCACCACTGTTCTAAGTCAAGTATGGGCTGAGCCATACTAAGATCAACTCATAGCTTTTGATCATTGTGCCATCAGTGGTTGTCAAACATCAATGAGCAAAAGAAGCCACCTGGCTCATATGTAAAATATGGAGAGTTAAATCTATAGAGATTCTACTGACTTGTATACAGTCTGTGCCATAATATATTACAGGGTGTATGAGACAGGCACACACATGGGAAAATAAGAGAGGGTTATATATTCCAAAGGGTCAGAGAAGCCTTCAGAGAGCATGTGACAATACACTGAGTGCTAAAGGATGTGTACTTACTTGTTCTCCAAGAAAAGAAGGTGCAGAAATTCTCTAAGTAGAGGAAGCCAATTCGGTAGAAGCATGGGTGACATAGCCTACTCCTAATGGGTGTGTCCCTCTAGAGGACAAAAAAATGAAACTAGAAAGGGGAGATTTGAGGATATTCTTCACCTACCAAGGAGGAAACTCCGTAGGTGTTGGGCTCTGACTGAATGTGGAAGGCCAGGCTGAGCTCTAGAATGATTTCCAAGTTTCTATCATAAGATTAAAAAAAAGAAAGAAAGGAAGTATATCAATTCCTTTCTTCCAGACTACAGGCCCATAAATAGAGGACACAGTTTAGCTCATTCTTCTACCAAAGCTATGAGATTTTTATTCATATTGAGTGAAGGTGTCCCACAACTCATGCCTTAGATACTTCCTTTGGAGAATCTTCAAGATAACTGAAAATTAGGGGTGCTTTTTGTAGATTCTTTACCCCTAAATCTGATGGCGTTCATTTATACCACAGAAAGAATTCGAAATTAGAAAAAGAAGTAACTATTCCAACTTTGAATGGTTCCATTCAGCCATACATCCAGCTGATACATTCTTGTTGTGCAAAGCGGGATGTTGCTGGAGCTGTTATTAAAATGGCATAAGAAGGAAGATATGATGAAATGTGTATGGTCCTTGATGGGGCTGTCCACTTAGATAACTAAAGACAGGATATATGTGATAATAAAATCTTAAATCTTTGAAAGTAATTGCTTCTGACATCTCCAACTAGGCAGCAGGCTGCCCACACACTGCTGTTCAGTCACAAATTCTAAGTCTAATGAAGTGAGAAGAACACAGTGTAGATGCAAATTAAAATCTATTTACCAAATACAGTCAATATTTTTTTCTTTTTTGTATACTTCCTACTTTTGTGTGAAAAAGAAAATCTAGTAAGAATAATCACCCTTTTATGTCTTAAGTCAACACACTGGACCTGTTAAAAACCACAAGAAATCCAGTAATTTTAATCTGTTATTGAAACCCTTAACATCTATAGGACATTTACAGATTCTTTTAATGGTTGTTGTTAAGCAGGTGAAACACAGTTGTGAGAGGAGTAATGGCTTCAATAATGGCTAACCATTTACCCTATTACTTTGCTTTTTCGACCTTTTTCCCCGGTGCATTCAAAATTTTTGAAGACCCAATTTTCCCATCACAGTATCAGTCCTAGAGATCTGATGCTTTAGAATGGGGATTTCATTTCATTCAATTGCAGTGAAGGATGATGTAAATAACTAAAGAATATGAATAGCTCCATGAATTCATTTTCCAATGATTGTGTGTTTTATTTCTGATTTAAATTGTTTGTGAGTAACCTTGCTAACTAAAAAAAAAAAAAAAAAACTGACAGCAAACTTCCTATAATATATGACTCAGCCAAAACCTTGCTCTCATTCTTTTATATCACCTCTGAGTAAAATAGAAGCTGAAATGCATCTTCTGTGACATAGAACCTTCAATAAGGAAACAAAGCATCATTAAACATATTACAGCAATAAGTCATCTATCATTCAACACCCAATTATATTTTGGCAGCTCTAACTTACACTTCTGTGGCTCAAGTGAGTCTCTCTGGCTTTGAGAAATCAGATGAAAATTCATAAAAACAATTCTGCTTGTGTTGGAGCGAATAAGAGAGTTCTTTTATAACTATTTTCCAAAATATGGATGCAATGCTTTTTGTGCAATATGTTTATCAAATATAAATGTCATTAGTGTATTGCAAGTGAAAAAGACAGCATGATATGTGGAGGACAAAATGGGATTGGGGTTAGATGACTTGGGTTTGAATCATAGCTTTACTACTTTCTTAGTTAATCTGATAATTCAATTTCTCTCTCAGGTATCAGTTGTCTCAACCTTAAAATGGGAAAATAATGCCTATTTAAATGTGATGTTATGAAAATTAAATGGGATAACGATCATGGATGCATATGGTACTGAATTGGCTCTTTAAAAATGCTAGCATTGATGTGGTATCCTGGATGGGATTCTGGAACAGAAAAAAAAGACATTAGGAATAAACTAAGGAAATCTGAATGAAGAATGAACTTTAGTTAATGTAAAGATATCAAAATTAGTTTATTAATTGTGACAGATATGCCAAACTAATGCCAGTTGTTAAAATAGGGGAAACTGGATGTGGAGTATATGGGAATCCTCTGTACTATCTTTGCAACTTGTCTAATTATCTAACTGCACTCTAAAATGTAAGAACTTATTAAGGTAGTAAGAACAAAAAAATCACTAGCATCCATTTCTTTTCCTTTCCTTTTCCATGTCAATCCCTTAAAGGCTAGATTGTCTTCAGTTACCAGTGGTAATGTATATATATATAACTGTACTCAACATCTGGTTCAATTTCAAAGACGAAATGTGTTCGCATACTGCTCCCCATCATGGGTGAAGTTTCTCTGCCACTTCTCTAAACCAGGTGAGAAATTTAGCAGAATTGACACAAACAAAATACCAATCACCGCCATCCATTGAATTCAGGAGGATTCTTTTGTCTTTCCAAACAACCTCATAGGGTCTATCCTACTCAGAGTGTTGACAAAAATAAGCTACTGCATGGGGGCCACCAAGACCCACTACAGACCGTTTACCTGGAGGCCCATCTGTCTGCACCCTTTCTCTTAATTCTACCCAACACCCACGATGCCTCTACCAGAATGTTGATTGTGTGGACATACAGCTAATGTTAAATTTCAATCAGAATATTATTGATAACCATGAAGTTTCAAAAACTCAGTTAGCTTTGAGCTGTATCTCATGCTACAGACCAATTGTTAAGATACACGAAGCACTCATCGAACTAAGGGAAACAAAAAACAAAGAACACAAGTCAGAGAACTCTGTACACACTTGCACAACTCTCAGTGACCACTGCCAAAAACTTTTATAATATGTGGAATCCATTTTTTAAAGCCTATCAAATTCAGCGGTTACAAAAAAACAAAAACAAAGAACACTTCTGGTATTTACGCTCTATGACTTTGCACCAGACTTCAAGGAAAGCAAGGCATTAGCCTAACCACCAACAAATAAGTTTAACTGTGCTGAGAATGGGATAATTCCACATGGAAGACCTGCAGTTAGCAAGGGTTTTTTGAGTACCCGCTAGATTTCTGACGTTCTTGAATAAGGAATGTAAAGAGAATGAGCTGTGATTTCTGTTCGTAATAAATGTGCAGTCTGGTTGGAAAGACAGAACAAACAAAATGCTGTTTGAGGTCTTCTCAGCCACTTCATCATGTTAACGTCACATGCAACAGAGAAGTAGTTCCAACCTAACCATTTCACACAAGAGGAAATTGAAAGCTCAGAGCAGGGGAGGCAATGACTCCAGGTCCACACAGTAAGCAAGGGACCCCCAGGACTGTAGCTTCAAAACTCAGGCTCTTCACCACTACATATGGCGCCACGTCGGTAAAAGTCCAACTGAAGCACTTCTTTGCAAACAACTTGCAACAGCTTCCCTGAAAACTAAATAAGAATAGAGTCATTTTCTGTGGCGTATCTCAGTGGTAATGAGAGCATATACTCAAAGAGGGAAACAGCAGCTATCCAGAGCCTTGTTAACAACAATTTGAACTGCCCTTGGCAGTGACCTGTGGAGAACGTCAGTTCTCTGCAGTATCTGTGGTATGACACTTTTCTGGCAACTGACCATTTAGCCAGTTACAAGGGCCCAGCAGTCTTGAAACTGCTGTGGCTTTCGAGGTCCTTGGCCATCTTGCACATTCCTGACGTGTTACCATGATAAAATGTTCAGTGATACACAGATAACTGCAAAGCCAGCCAGGGCAAATACGATTTTCAAAGCAATGTTTCAAGGTCAAATATTACCCAACTGTGCAGGACCACGTTCAATGCTTGGATCATAAACATGCAGACCCAGTTCCTCAAGGTCTTTGGGATAACATTCAAATCGGGCTGTGTAAGAGAAGGATCTTATCAGTTTTATAGTCAGCTTTCTCCAGAATGTAGCCAGCTCGCTTGTTAATATTAGGCAAGAGGAATTTTCCAGAAGTAGACTCAGCAACCAACCCATGACAGGCTAAGAGCTGTACTTTCCCCTGATGCAGATTTAGCATTACTCCCAGAAACCTCTTCTCCAAGGAGCTGAGGGTATTCAAGTGCCTCTGAGGCTCACTCAAACTCGGGGAGGAGCCCCTGAAAGGCCTCCCCCACCCTCACCTTCCCTGTCTCTTAATAGAAAGTAGAGCAATCAGTAGTTGGTTAGTGCTCCCTAAAGGGACTTTGTCCAGAATAAAGGATGTTGTCAAACAGCGTTTATGAAGAATTTATACTTACCTTTTAATAACTGACCCCCTGCTGGACTGCAGCTAATCTGGATCGGGCCATGGGCTGTTAACCAACCAGGCCTGACTTTGCCAGGGAGCTCTACTCTTACTGTGCAGTAGGTTAATATATTGAGATATTAATTTGGATTTGGTTTATCCCTGCATTTTGCTTCACTTCTCCAACCGCTCACCTCTACCCCCCACCCCTCTCACCCCATTCCAAAATGCCAGCCAGCCTACTGGGCCACAGGCCTCACAGAAGATTTTCATTTCAGAATTTGCCTGAAAACACCCCTGCCCCCTTCCTGCATTTCACTCTCTGAAGGCCTGGATTCCTGAAGGAGATTAAGCTCAGGGTCATTGAGGGGGTGAGGAGACAGGTAAGTGAGGGTAATAGGAAAAGGGTGGAAGTAGCAGCATCAAGCTGGAGACTTCCCTAGGAAGGGAGGTGAGTTTGGGTGTCCAATGGCGGTGCATGCACTGGCCTCACTTTCTGGCAGTGCTTCAGATACTGCCTGGCAGATCCAGGAGGCTGAACCCTGAGAGTGAGCTCCCAGCTCAAGCAAACACCACAGGATCCCACCTGGCACTGGGGCAGCAGAGCCATCCACACTCAAGGAGCCAGTAGGGGCCAACAATGAATGTCTCAAACCAATCATGATGTTCTTCCTTTCCCCAATTTGTCAGGCAGCATTTTAGCTTTCTGGAACCTGAGATTCCTAATGTGACTGAGGTAGGCATTCCTGCCAAATTGGAAGGAGATTTATTTTGATTTCGACTTTTCTTCCTGCTATTCCCATAATTCGAGTTTTAATCCTCTTCTACTACGCCTTCCTGACCCCACCCCCACCTCTCAAGCTTCCCATTCCTGCCCTCAAAGTTACCTAGGGTCACACTTACCCCCATTTTTGCTTGTGGATGATAGAGGGATTTTAAATTTCCAATGAAAGAACATAGTCACCCATAACTTCTCAATATGAAAACCGTAAAGATTTATCTTCTTTTAAATATGCAATTAGAAATGACAAATAATTTGCCAATTTATTACCTTTTGAAGAATATTCTGGAAAATTTGAGCTGAAATTAAGTGAAACTTTTGCCAAAAGGAACATTTGAATATTGCTTTATCGAGCTATTCTTTTCTTTAAGGTTTCTGCTATGGTATGCTTGATTCAAAGCAATCTTCCAATTGTTTTACCATTAGCCTAAAGCAAAGGAAAATAAAAAGCATGACAAGGCATAAAATTGGTCTTAGCAATACCCAAGCTTGCTTCAGCCCTGACCATTATCCTCAAAGCTCTTGCCATTTGGGCAAAGTAGCCATAAAATCGGGTTATTGTTTTTAATTTTTACAATCCATGATTCATTCTGTTGAAATTCAGCAGCAAAAGGCAATTCTTTTAAGCGTCTTCAGTTAGGAGATGCAAGGAGGAAATCAAGGCCCAGAGACCATTAGTTGTAGCATGTTCTCATCTCATTTATCTACCCAGTAACTACCAGAGTGTGATCCATGGGATTCCTATTTCATAAACTAGCACTGGAAATTTTGAAATAAGAACAGCTCATAGAATGAACACTACAGGATGTTGGCACTCTACTCCTGTGCTGACCCTAGGCTCTGAACAGCTGGAACCTACATTCTGTATTTTAAATACAAGACCTCCCTAAAAATAGTTCTCAAGTAAGGAGGTAATTCAGCTTATGGGTTGGAAGTTCAAGTTTGGTGGTCAGCAAGACCTGACACTTAATAGCTGTGAAATCATGGCTTGCTCCATTTAATTCTTGGAAGCTCAACTTTCACATCTGAAAAATGGGAATAATCTTATCCACATCATAGGGTTGCAGGAAGGAACAAATTAGGTCATATCTGGCAAGCATTTAACAAAGTGCTGGAGATGACAAGTCCTCAAGAAATGTTTGAGGTTATTAGTGTTCTTTTTGTAATGATGATGGTGGTAATGGATGAAGCCCTAATCCTTTGGTAATGTCAAATTAACCAGTTGTTCAACAGAAAGGATATTTCCCTCTCTCATTGCAATGCTGCAGTTTCTGGTCATGATTCAAGACTGTGACTTACATTTTTCCAAGATTTTGTTCTGATCTGTTCTGAGTGAGGGAATAAGAAATGTATAAATATCTTTTATTTATATTTATGCCCTATATCACTTATTTGTCAGTATACCACAAATCGCCCCAACAAAAGTGACTTAAAATGACACCATTCACATAATTATCTTCCATGATTTCTCTGTGACTGGGATTCAGGAGTGGCTCAGTTAGATGATTCTGAACTGAGCTTGCACATGAGATCGCAGTCAGAGGTCAGCTGAGGCTGCAACACCCAAAGGTTTGATCAAGGCTGCAGGCTTCATTTCCAATTTTGCTCACTCAGATGATCGTAACGTTTTGGCGAGCTGATTCTCCCCCATGTGGACCTCTCCCCAGGGCTGGTGGAAAGCCCCTGCCTAAGGCCAGCCAGCTTCCCACAGAGGTCCAATGCCTTTTAGGACCTAGCCTCTAGAGAAACTCATCATCAAGTCTCCCATATTCTGTTGGTCACAACACCAGCCCTGAATTACTGTGCAACAGGTTGTAAAAGGGTGTTCAGACCAGGAGAGGGGGCCACTAGGGGTACTCTTGGAAGCTGGTTGCCATGGTCCTCCTTCTCTCATTCAGTGATTCATGTCCTTCAAAACACAAGTGAGAAATACATTCATCCCAGCCCAAGACCACCAAAATTCTCATCCTCTTACAGCATCAGTCAAGGTCCAGGGTCTCATCATCGAGATCAGGCTCAGGAACAAATGAGAATCCTTAGTTGTAGTTCTTCAAATAAATATCCTTGAGTAGAATTCCTCTTGATCTAAAGACCTGTGAAATGAAGAGACAAGTTATCTTGTCGAACACACCAAACATAAGATGGTAAGACAAGCATAGGATGGCCACCATAGATGCTCTCATTCAAAAGGGGAGAAACAAGAGGCACCTGGAGTTTTTGACACATACAGCTCTGAAACATAGCTGGGCTCATGTAGCCAAATCCTTGGTTGAAGCTTAGTCCTGCTTCTACTGGAAATGATTCTCTAGGGTTGCTGGCTCCTCCCTCAGGCTCTCAGTTATAGTATCTGTTATAGTATCACCCACTCCATGGTACCAATTCTGTATTAGTTATCTGTGGTTGCATAACAAATAACTCCAAAATTTAATTTTTTGAAACAACAATTATCATTTAATAAATTATCATTTATTACCCCTTGTGCTGGTTTGAAGCTGTTATGTACCCTAGAGAAGGCCATGTTCTTTTAGTCCATTCCTGTGGGAGCAGACCAGTTGTGGATGGGACCTTTGAATTAGGTTGTTTCAACTGAGATGTAACCCACCCAATTCAAGGTGGGTCTTAATCCTTTACTGAAGTCCTCTGTGAGATGATAAAGGACATAGAAAGAAACACAGAGCTCAGAGAGAAAAGCGCAGAGATGCTAGGAGAGGACCCACAGAAACTGAAAGAGCCACTGGAACAGAACCTGAAAGCAACAAAATTTGGGAGTGAAGGACCAGCAGACACTGCCTATGAGCTTTATTCTCTGACAGAAGAAACCTGGAAGCCAGCCGCCTTTCTTCAGAGAAGGTATCATCTTGTTGATGCATTAATTGGGACATTTCCATGACCTTAGAAATAGTAAATGCCCATTGTGAAAGCCAACCTATTTTTGGTAGATTACATTCTGGCAGCTTTAGCTTTAGTTTTAGAAAATTCATGTTTTCTGTAGGTCATGAATTTCAGAGCACTGTAGATGTGTAGGCTGGGGCTTGCAGGCACCAGAAAGCTGTGTTCAGGGCTGGGGAATCTATTTCCAAGGTGGCTCACTCACATGTCGGCAAGTTAGTTCTTCTCCATTTGGGCCTCTCCATCGGCTGCTTGAATGTCTTCACAGGATGGCAGCTGGCTTCCCACAGACTGAGTGATCTAAGAGAGCTGGGTAGAAGATCCAGTACATTCTATGAGTTCATCTTGAAGTCACACATGGTAGTTTCCTCCATATTTTGTTGATCACTAGCCCAGCCCTCATTTACTGCAGAGGATCATCAAAACCAAGGGACACTGGTAACCGTCATGGGAGCTGAAAAAACTTAATAACCCTATCTCTAAATTTAATTATAATTGTATATTCCTATTTTATAACCAGGTCTATTAACAAATCAAATTTCTATACCTAACCGCTAGGAATCCTATACCTGGAAAGAAACTTTTTGCCCCTAGTCATAGTGTCACAGTTTGAAGAAAGGCAGGTTATAAGGAGTGATGTCATGGGGGAGGCTGGGCCCCCAGCTGGGATCAACTTGTGATCACCAGAATCTGGGGTCTGACCACTAGTTCTTAAGTATTAAAGATAAATCCACTTCTCAAGGTGGATTTACATTAACCAAGCTTCCTAGGCATTATTGTGCAGAAACTCAACAATATTGCTTTTTTTTACTTAAAATGATGCCCCAAACTGGATATCCAAGTGTGCTGATTATGTCCCACCCAAATTATTATTAGATGGTTATTAAAATTATTATTCTAATATTCAAATATAGTCTAATTATTATTAGAATTATTATTAGAAGATGGTTTGGGTGATGATGAGATGGGGACTCATTTGGGCTGACTGTCATCAAGCTCTCAAAGTGGGGTACACTAGTCTGTACTTATGGGGTAGACTCGCTCCCCTGATGGAAAACTCAGCTCCTGCTGAAGGCCACTGGTGCTTGTCTCTTTCCTCAACCTTTTCAGTATTTCCAGGGCTGACCAACTTCTATTATATCCTTTCTTTAGATCTACCACTTTTCGTTGTATTACAGACAGTTCTACAACCATTCAGTCATTTGAGGACAAGGGCTCACAACTTTTTTTCCTCCCCAGCATAGCTGAGGCGAATGACATTTTACCTTCCATAATTGTGGCAGAATCAGAGTAGTGAATCTTGACACGGGTGGGCATGAGTGATTAAAACACAAAGATGATACTGTTACAGTCACAGTAAGGAGAAAGCCACTGCCACCACCATTTTAGGACTTACAGTTTAAGGTCAATTTGCATATTTTAATGTGATTCGCTAAATATGTTTACAATTGAATTTAGAGTAATTTCCTTACGTTCAAGTTTTAGAAGATGTCTTAGTTTCCCAGGGCTACCATAGCAAAGTGACACAAATTAGGTGATTTAAACAATAAATTCATTGTCTTACAGTCTGGAAGCTAGAAGGCTAAAATCTGTAGGGCAGAACACTTCTTGCTTCTTCTTACTTTCCAGCAGTTTGTCAGCAATCCTTGACTTCTATCTCTGCCTCTGTCTTCACATGGCCTCCTTCCCTGTGTGTCTCTGTCTCTTGTCCTCTTCTAAGGACATTAGTCATATTGGATTAGGGCCAACCCTACTCCAGTTTGACCTCATCTTAACTAATCAGATTTCCAAAGACCCTATTTCCAAATAAGTTCACATTCACAGGACCAGGATTTAGGATGTGGACATGTCTTTTGGGAGACACAAATCAGCCTATAACAGTAGGTACCAATTTTGCCTCCAAATCCTGCCTACACACCTCATTTGTTTTACTTAAGCTTGGAATTAGACATGTATTATCATTCATCAAACTGGATTATGTAATTATTTTGCATGCTGTCTTTAGAGACAGAAATCAGCCAATTGTTCTTCTCACACAAGTATCTGATTATCCATTTCACTGACTTGTGTACACATAATTACTTATACCCAACTGCATGTGTGAACCTGCCCTTCCTACCTGTAGCTCACCTTTGAGGTCTTGGGAACAGCTTCATTTTGTGCCTGTCCTTCCTGCTGCTGAGCAGACCAACCACTCTCATCCCTCTAGTTTCTACTCTGAGTTTGGAGCCATGTAATTCTCTGTGTTTTCTGGAGTTTCCATTCATCACCCTTGGCATCTCTCTCTGCTTCTCAATTGAGAAGCCTTCCCTGGCTGAAGGCATTTATGAGAGTTCTGGTATCTTTTAACTCTTTCATTTAATTGGTGTCAAAATTAGGAAATTGCAGTAAATTTACCCTAACACTTTCCTCTGCTTCTCTTTTCAAAATATTTTAGCATGTGTGATCTTTAAAATAAATGTGATTTCTCTCTCACTAATTGGCTTTTCCAACTAATTATGTTGATTCTTTTCTCTAAAATAATACTCTCCTATTATCCTCCTAGGAGAATAGCAACAAAAATAAAAACTTGCAATTATATAAATTTGTTATGAGAGTATATAAGTTGACTTAATATCCATTAATAAGAAGCTCAAAATTGCAGTCTTCTCTGTATTTTCACTAGAAAATGGCCATATGTGGTTGTTTATGCCATATTTATTTTCATTCTCCCTAGAATTGAAAGTATATTTCAAGACCCCTCTCCAGAGCTACTAAATCCCCCTTCCTGTTACCAGGATAAGGGTGAGTTCTTAATGGAAGGAACTGTTTAGATAGTCCACCTGCACATTGCCAAGCAGCTTATGATCATTTGCCAGGGAAGTTAAAACTATTTTAAAGTATATAGCATTCACACCAAGTCTCTGTCCACACAAGTGGGACACTCACAGCAAAAATCAGCTGTGGTTCACCCTTCACCATTTCCCAAGCCATGACTATGGGCTTGGCGCTTTCCAATTTAGCAGCACCTCCCTGATATCACAGCCTGCAAGGTGAATCCTAGTTGTACAAAATCAGATCTGATAAAGGGATCTGCTAAAGATAGATTCAGTAGAAATTTCCTTAGGACAGGAAAAGAACACTCCAGCCCCCACCACTTATCAAGAATGGGAGTGGCTTTTGTGCTAAAAGACTTACATAAAATAAATCCATAAAGCAATAAAATGTTAAAATTCAGCTGCCTTTTTCAGATGTTTCTCAGTCTATTCTGATGAGAAGGTCTTGTGTTGGCAATCTGAAGCTGAAGAGTCATGATGGGCTCTGCCTAAAAGTTGGATTTATTTCATCCCAGTCTCATTCTAATGTCCACTTTTCACTACATGTGTTCAAACTATGCTCAGCCCCCATTTGTTGAAGCAAGAGCTCGACTGAGACCCTATACTTCAGTATTGCCACCAAATCTCTTTGGGAGTTTTAATGGAATTTTCTGGGGGTTGGGGACTTATGAGAGCTCAGGAACTGGGCAATCCTGCTGCTGCTGCTGCTGCTGCTGCTGCTGCTGCTGCTGCTGCTGCTGCTGCTGCTGTTGCTGCTGCTGCTGCTGAGAAAGCATTCCTGGACCTGCAGATGAAAGTGGGCAGAGCTGTATGAACCCTTGATGGGGTGCAGGGGACGCCGTGTGTGTGTGTGTGTATGTGTGTGTGTGATTGTGTGCTTATAGGTGTGTTAAACATTGAATTACATCCCCCAGAAAGACACCTTCAAATCCTAACCCCTGTCCCGGGAATGTGGCCATATTTGGAAATGGGATCTTTGAAGATGTGACTAGTGAAGTTGAGGCCAACTAGATTAGCAGACCCTTAATCCAATAGGGCTGATGTCTTTATAAGAAGAGGAAATTTAGACAAAGATGCAGATGGATAAAGGCCATGTGGAGACTGAGGTAGAGAATTGAGTGCTAAGTCTACAAACCATGGAATACTGAGGATTGCCAGTGAGCACCAGAACCTGGAAGAGGAAAGGAAGGAGTCTCCTCTCAAGGCTGAGGAAAGGTGGCCTGGCTGACACCCTGATTTTAGACTTTTAGCTTCTAGATCCAGAAGATAACAAAGTTCAGCTACTTTAAGCCACCCAGTTTGCAGTACTTTGTCAAGTCAATCCTAGAAAACTGATGTGGGAGGATATAGGTTCTCCCAATTCCCAGGCCCCAAGTTGTATGTCGTATCTGCCCCATAAGTCTTTGTGCCTTGCATGAGGCAGACATTTCCCTTTTCTCCACTCCTGCTCCAGAGTCTGAGACCAGCAATGACTTCAGGTTCTCCTTCTCCCTGATGTTCCCTCTCAGCTGCTCCTACACTGTTCGACACCCCAAAATCACTCACTGTTCCCATGGCCTAAGAAAATTAAAACCCCAAGCCTATGAGTAAATACAAGGAGGGCAGGGAAGGGTCAAACCCAACACCACATGGACCCAGGTCTCAGTTCTGTCCATCTGGGCCCTTGCACTTCAATGATCCATCCATTGACAAAGCAGTTTTTCAATAATTATTCTTGAGCTCCCACCACATGCTCCAGCATGAAGGAGACACTGGGGACACAAATAAATCAGGTGAATGAGAAGGGTCAGTGGGCCCTGGACCTGTTTTATAGGAAGGGACACACAATGAGCAGACAGGTCCAATCCAATAAGTAGAGACCAATTTTAATGGCATAATAGGAGAATCATCATCCTGGCACAGAAGGGGATGTTGAGGTAGAAATCTGACTGGCCACCAAAGACGTAGGAAAGGGCCCCAGGGAGCAGGGCCAGCTTGTGTGAGAAGGCCTGGCACCCTGACAAGCCGAAAGAATTCTAGTAAATCCAGAGCGCAAAGTGTAAGGGCAGAGCAGCAGAAGGTAAAGCTTGAAAAGAAAATAGGAAGTAGATATTATCATCAATACGTGGTCTGGGGACACCCTGAAACAGAATCACGCGCTACAGCTATTAAAATACATTTTTTAAAAGACAGTTTTAGCCACTCTCCAGATGTATTTGCTTCAAAACAGGGGGCTCAGGAATCTGCATGTTTAACAAATTCTCAAGGTGGCTCTGACAGAGTTCAGTTTGAGAATCATTGGGCTAAATCAAGCAATGCCAGATGAGCCACTTTCAAGAGCTTGGACTTATTCTTAAAATAAATGAGAAGCCATTGAAAGATGTTATGCAATGGAGCAACATGATTTAAAGAGTGAACGAGTTAGGCAACAGAACAATGTCTCAGCCCATTTTTAGCTGTAATTGGGTTGAAGTCCAAGATTTCAGCACATTTAAAGGTAAAGATTACCAAGTTATACACTCAGTTAAAATCATACCCAGCCACATTTTGAATTTATGTCAGACTGGTTTAGGGAGACTACTGTCCCATTTGTCCAGGACCTTGAGGGTTCTGGGATACAGGACTTTCAGTGCTGAAACTAGGAAAGTCTTAAGCAAACCAGGATGAGTGGGTCACCCTATAATTACCAAGAATTGCCCCCATAATTACTCAGGTCGCATACAGTTCTAGTGTAGTCCTTTTTTTTTAATCTGAGATTTCAAAAATCTTTTTGTAAATGAAAACAGTGAAATAAAGAGAAGAACAGAATTAATATAATTATTTGTAGTTTAAAAAGTAACCACAAGCACACTGCTGCTTAAATGGAAATTTAAACCAGAAACACAGCTTCTGGCAGCACCTTTTAATTTGTAAGAACAAAGTCTTTCAAGCATGGTGTTGCAATCAGTAGAGGGGCGTGTCCCAAGGAAATCACATTTTACTACTCATAATTAAAGGAGTGAAGTGTGTAAATGATTTACTCTTAAACAGACAAAAAATCAAGGTTGCCTCACTTGCATTCTGCTATACTTTTTCCAGCTGAAAAGAACGTGGTAGAATTCTGGCAAACCTGCCCAGAATTCCCAACACCCCAAGATGGCTTGGGGATTTTCACTGGACAGGAGAAAGAGGCATCCATCACTTCCATGTGAAGAAAAAGAGATTGAGAAAGACTGCTAGAGAGTAATATTGCAAGTCAGTCCATCATTCCCATATATATATAAAAGAATAGAAAGGACTGAATAAAACTAAAAAGAGGGAAAACTCTTTACAAAAATGTTTTCATTCTAAATGCACAGCTGTTGCAGCACAGTTTTTGCCCAAATGTTGGTACCACAGTTGATTTTAGGTGGCACTAAGATGGGATATTTTAAATTCTGGAACTTTGGTGCTTATTTTACTAAATAATGGAAAAATATAAAACTAGTATATCAAGCCTGTGATTTCATGGTTATTGTTACTTAAGGTGAAGAATAAAAGAAGTCCATTTAGGAGTAAAATATTTACTAAATAATAGCATAGATGGGGCACAACAAAAGCCTTGAAGGTGATCTGGGAATGACTAAAGTATGTGGAATGTTAAGCTTATCTCAGTGAAAACAAAGGGAAACATGACATTTATATCTTTCTAAAGTGAACATCAACTAAATCCACATTTCATAAGTGATTTCCTTCACTTGTTGAACATATAGAAACTTCCATACATCTGTTTCCACTGGTTTGAGTTGTTGCCTGAGTTCAATATTTCCAAAGCCACTGTCCAACTGTAAAGAGCACAAATTAAAGCAAGACAATTAAACAATAGATTTTAATATTGTGATAACATCAATAAAATCACAAAAAATCTAATTTTCCAGCAACTGTGTCATGATCAAACTACAGTAGGAGCTCAAATTTTCAATTAGATTACCTAAATGGATACTACTCCTCTAAATAGGATCAAAAACAAAATCTTTCAAGTCAAAGACAAAAAAAGAAGAATTAGAGCATTATTTAAAAATTCAGGTAGTTTAACAATTGGATATTCAATCTATCTTTTCCTTGGATGTTAAAAGAAAAAAATAATTTGTTGAGATACTAAAGCCCATTGACTTGTTAACAATTATGCCTGCAAACCATTCTTGATATTATTCCAAATATCTTATAAATTTTTCCTAATTCTATTCATGAAAAAAATCTATAATGCATAAAGTAAGCTTTAAAATGTCTGCTGTCAAATTACATTTTCTTTTCCTTTACAATCTAATTATTTACCTTGAGACCACATCTTCTGCTAAATTCTCTGCTTCTGAGTCTATGGTTGAATAAGTACAGTTCTACTGAATTGGAGCAAAATATATTGGACTAGATTCTGACACTCAAAAACTTATTTTAGGTTTACCGGATTTTTCTTTCTGGAGAAAGTAGCATTTCTTATACAAATAAAATAAGGACTAAGGCAATGCAATTGAATCCAAATTTGGTTCTCCAACTGTTTCTCCATGGTACAACTGACTTTCAGAAATCACTTTTTCACTACCTCTAAGAAGTCTGCAGCTAAAACATGATTCAGAATCCCTTATTAGTCAATTTACTTCTAATAAAGTAAAAACTTTCCACTTCTTACATACAGATTCTAATTTCTCAATGCAATTCCCTAAACTTCAATGTTTCTAAAAACTTATAAGATATTTGGATTTCAGATAATCTCAAAGAGGGCTCTGAAAGTCTCCTTGGATGTCAGGTGTTAGACAGATGGGACCTCCAAGGAATATTCTTGTTCCCAATAATCAAAACAGACTCTCTTCCAAAGGAACAAAGTTTGGCAAGTGCCAGAGGCAGACACTTCGATTTGAATCCCATTGGCTCACTTTCTGGCTCTTGACTTAACCTCTCATTTGCACATTTGTGGAATAAGGATTATTATAGCACCTGCTTCGAATGGTTGTTACAAGGATTAAAGAGTTTAGGAAAGTGTCCACCACGTGGCTGGTACTCAGTCGATTGGCTTTTATTATAATTACTATCCCAACACTCACCACCCGGTACCACCTGCCAAGGACTTATCTGGGATCAATAGTTTTAAAGATCCATTTCCTTAAAAAACAGACCTGGAAACCCTAATGAGAGGGAGTCTCTCTTCACTTTGAAATTAAATTAATATGGGGTTTAATAAAGTGAGAGTGAAAGCGCTTTCCATTACTCTTGTTTCTAACACCTAACAATTCCCAGGCTTACAGCCCCAGGACTGTGGCTGAATGGAAGAGGCAGGTGGTGGGATTAGTTGTCTGTGGGAGCAGGCGCTCTCTGGTCCCCCAAGAAGGTGCCTGGGAATTCCACTGAAAACGACAGAAACCAGGACAGCATCCACCTCCTGGGATCAGGCAGAACCTCAGGAGCCAAGCTCTGAGACAGCTGAGAAAATCCAAATGACTCAGAAGGATTTAAATACTACAGAATAAATTAATATAATTCATGACATCGACAAACTGAGGAAGATGCACAGGAAGAACTTAATTTCAATGACCGTTGCTACGGACTATACAATTCTGGGTTAGCCATCCTTCCTCAACAAACGGGGATCAAGACAGCTGATTCTGAAGGGAGCTTTCTGCAAGAGCAAGCAACCTAAATTGCTAGATACATCTATCCTGCATTTAAAGAAGACATATAGAAGCTTGTCATTCAAATAAAAGTTAGATTTAAAAAAATTCAGAGGCTATTACTACATTTTTATTAAGGTACTGAGAATATGTTTCGTATTTTTTATTATGAAGTGAATTGTTCCCACAAAGATCTTTTTCCTTTAGGCTTTAATCTCTACTCTAGTACCAACATACTTCTTGGAATCTTGCAACTATAATAATATAGATATTCTAGAATTTTCACCACAGACAGAATCCACGATGAGCCTATTCTGTACCAAAACCTAAGGATAGTGGGTCATATCGAGGATCTTCATGACTTCTTACCCCTTTATTGGAATGTAGTCAAGAAAGGAAACTTCTTTAACACTAGTACCTGTTGAAATGATGACTATTACTCCAAGGGGCTTTTCCTAGTATGTGAAAAGTTTAAATAAAGAAAAAATGTTCTCACATATTCCACATCAACCCCACAATAGAAATAAAAATAATTCTGAACTGCCAGAGCATTTCAGCCTTTGACTGAGTCTAGTCTTGGTGCCAAGTAACTTCCTGGTGGAAGGGAAGCGACTCAGAGTTCATCATTAGCTCCACAAATAATCTCTGGATAATCTTAAACAAGATTCAAAATCTTCAATTGGCTCTAGGACAGGAATCTAGGATTATGCAGACAATATTTTGTTTAAAAATAATATATTTTTCCTAGTTCTATAAATCCACTTCCTGTTTTTCAGAAAAATTCCAGGTCATACAGAAGTGCTAGCCAGCTCCAAAGTGAAGTGCCCATCACTGCATCACGTTTCCCGCATCTTTCACAGATGATGAAGACATTAAAAGTGCAATGATACTTGTAAATTATCCAGAGAAAGTAGACAAAAACTGTTCTTTGTCCTCAGTTAGCAAAATAATTCAAAACAAAGACTCACTTTCACCTGGAGTAGTGGTATAATTAGATACTAAAATAGGTTTGGCTTCAATTATCTAGATAATCTACTTCAGTGTTTATTTAGTCTGAAATTAGAAGCTTGAAAATGAATCAACTTTCAAGCAAAAAGTAAGCTATTGTGAGAACTTACAGAAGAGTGTGACTCTAAAATGACCTCTTTTGATAGAGTATTTGTAAATATATTTAAAAATAATGGTGTTATTTACTTTGGATATGCACTTCAAAACTTAAAATATTAATAAATTCAAAAGGACCTTATTAAATTGCCTGTTGCTAACCTACCTCCTTGATGGATTTCATACACACATACTATGCCCCAATTCTTCTTCCTGCTTTGGATTCATTCTCAGGAAAGTGCTAACAAAAATCTGCATGTGCAGATCATTGAGGTTCAATTTTAGCCAAACACTGGAACCACCTGGGGAGCTAATTCTCCAGCCACACCAAGCACCAATTCAATCAAAATCTCTATGATTGTGATGCAGCCATCATTTTTGTCCATCTCCCCAAGTGGTGCCAATGTGCGGCCAAGGTTGAGAGTCACTGGTCTAGGAGCTAAATCATTTTTTAGGTAAAACGCCTGGAAAAATATCCAATTTTTTCTCCTCACCCTCACTCACGGTTTCTCCCCATTGGTTGGCTTATCTCATTACATACTCAACTGCATTCAACCAATGGGGGTATAGAAAAATTAGAAGGGTCATCTCAGGTCCTCTATCACTTTTTTTTTCATTCCCTATTCAATCTATAAATATTTTCCAACAATCTACTACATAAGTCTAGGTCTTAAAATCTTGATAAAATATAAGCCTTTCCCTGGGGAATTGGACAGTGGAATAGGGTAGGTGGTCAGAAGCAAAATTAATGGGTCATAAGTGCTGAAACTGTGCCAGAAAATGGCATAAAGGACTGTTTTCCTTATAGGCACCAGGGGCAGCTTTATAGAAAAATTGCATTGCCAGGGGCGGGGAAGTCTGAGGGGGAGGAGAGTGGCATTTTGGGCAGAGAGTATCTGTGTAGGGGCACAAACAAAGGAGAATCCAGGGGACTCTAACTAGTTTTTCCTGGCTAGAGAGCAGTGGTGTGTGTATGTGTGTGTGTGTGTGTGTGTGTGTGTGTGTGTGTGTGTGTGTAAGTGAGAGAAGGACAGAAAGAATATGAGTCTGGACATGTAGGCAGGGGAAAGAAGACTGTGCAGTCTAAGAAAAATTGGGCCTGGAATGTGCCCAGGAGGTCAGTGTGCAGGTGGATTGAATGTTCACAAACTCCCACGGCCTTTAAGAAACTGGATTATTGTTGAATGTCCATCATTCTCATGAATATTTTGAAATCCATTTCATTTTTAAGCCTTCTCTCTTGTGTAAAATTATGCCATTAGGGTAGGAAGCAAAGATAGGGCTCACCTGGCAAATTAGAAATGAGATAATTCTTAAGGTTTAAAATGTTCGAGCGGATTAGAAGGTAGAAAGTGAGATGGAAAACCCAGTCCTTCTATACTCTGGATATTGGGTGTACAGGCTGTGGGGTCAGATAAAGTCATTGTCTCAAATCGCATACCACACGTTGTCTGAGCAGACATAGATAATAGCACACTTGTCATATCCTCCTCCACGTAAAGGACCTGTGTGCACCAGTGGTGAGTGAGCTACCTAATCTACCCCACCGTGCGCTCTGTGATCTGGCTTCTCATGATCTTACCTCCCTGTGGACTTCCCTTTACCCACTTTCTCTCTTGAATTCCATCCTGCTCAAAAGTTAGTTGCTCCAGCAAATTTCCTCAACCCCTGCCACCCCCCCAACTCTGAACTACTCCTTCCTTGGATTTAACCAGCAACCATGTTTCCTGTAACCCTTTCTGCCTCTTGTAAGAGTGATAGATGCATAGTTTTCTCCATCATTCCAATAGGGCATGATGGGTATCTCTTTAAAAAAAATAGATAATTTATTAAGAGTCATATATCATCTCATTCAATCTTAACAGCCAACTGTAGCTCAGAAGCTATTATCCAAATTTTCAGGTGAGGAAACTTAGGCTAAAAAGATTAAGTGACTTCCCCAAGATTATGCGACTGGTAGCTTACTAAACACTCAAGTCAAGTTTGGAAGCATCGTTTCTACCTCCAGCAACTGTACAAACCCCATTTCTGTTACTGAAAGAAAGAACCCAGCACAGTGTTTTGTGAAGAACAGGTATACAGCACACATGTGTTTAATGGACAGCTTCTATCTTGCTTTGGCTACATTAATGTAGATGTATGTTAAATGTGCATAAACTCACATACTAGTATGCTATGTAGATTTACACATGTGCATACATGATTCCCTGCTTACAAACCAAATATGTTCCAAATGCTTGGCAATAAGTAACGACATCACTCATTTGACAAAACCCATAGAACTGTACACACAAAGAGTGAATCTTAATGTAAACTGTGGACTTTAGTTACTAAAAGTACATTAATATTGGCTTATCTATTATAACAAATGCAGCACACTAATGCAAGATATCAATAATAGGACACTGGGGGGATTATGAGCCTCTTAAACAATTTCTGTAAATCTAAAAATAAAGTTTATGATTTAAAAAAGATGAAATGACTGTCTTTCTGGCTCATACTATAATTAGAATCCAAAGGGCAATATTCATTTTGCCCAGCAGTTTTCAGACCAATTCTGGCCACATATTCTTTGATTCCACAGTTTAAGGAAGAATGGCTAGGAGATAAAAATCTAAAAGAGATCCATTAATGTGGTTATAATAATGGAAAATCAGACCCAGAACACAAAAAGTTTTTAAAAATGAAATTATTTCATTTAATTGAGCACTGCCCAGCACTGTGTATCAAGCCTGTGAGTAGATAATGAACAAAGTTAGATGGCCATTTGAGCTGAGCCTTCATTGGGACTGAGATGATCAGACAGGAATGAAAGAGTCACTTAAGTTGGATGGAAAGATGTATTTTGGGTATGGAGTGTGGTTGGACAGATTGAAACTAAGATGGACTTTTAAGAGCAGAAATTCCCTATTCTGAAGTACTTAGACACCACACAGACTAGGGCAGGAGCTGGAAGAGGTAACCTCTTATGTCAACCACTAGCCTATGAAGCTAGGGATAGAGCCAGATTTTGATGGAACCTCAGGCAGCATCGTCATTCTCCTATTTTTTCCCTGGAAGTTAAATAAGTGCAAACCTGCTTATGTGTAGTCTCCAAAGAATGTAGGGATTTGAAATAAATTCTCAAGGGAACAGATAGCATTTAGCCAAGGTCCTGGAGTGACTAGATGTGAATTCACAGAAAAACAATTACCAGATTGAAAAGGCATTCCCCTAACCTCTTAAATTCTACACAGTACTTAGGATTGGAAAGTTCTTACAATTGAAAGAAAATGATGATTTACCTAGTTGGAAAAAATGGACAGGACATGAAGATAGATTCTCAATTAAAGAACTCCAACTTCTTCTTAGTTTTGAATCTCATTGTTTGCTATGCTACAGTTGTAAAGATATTAATATGAAAATACAGTAATTAGCTATCTTCTATATATGATTCTATGTTCAGGGCTGTCTGTAATAGGGTGTGAGTCTCAAGGAAAACCACAGTGGAAAACCATGAAAAAATGAAACACTTGCAGGGCTTTGTCTCTAGTTCCTTGGAGAGACTTGCTACATCTTTGGAATTTCCAATGTTAGAAAATTTTGTTATTCATGGTGGATTCTGGACCACACCTGAGAGTTCATATGTTAATGAGATGACAGGGTGAGTCCAGCCTCCTGTTGATTTAGGGTGAGACTTAGGATGAGGAAAGCAATACCAAAAAGACCAACCATGTGATTGGGGGTTAGGGTTTTGAGCCCGACCTCCCCAAGCTCTGGGATGGGGGTCAGCTGGAGATTGAGTTTGACCACTTAGGCGTTGATTCTATCAGGTTCTAACGTGGAACACTGGAAACCCCCATGAGTTTCCACGATAGATCTCCATGCAAGAGGACATGGAAGCTTGCATCTAAGGCCCTCCCAGACCCTCTCCTGTGCATCTCTTCTTTTGACTTTTTATTTGTATTCTTTTTCTATAACAAAACTATAACCATAAGTGTAATATTTTCACTACATTCTGTGAGCTGCTCCAGCGAATTATCAAACCCAAGGGGAAGGTGGAACTCCTCAAATTTCCAGCTAGTTGATCAGAAGTGCAGGTGGTAGGTGCCCCAGAGCTTGGAGCTAGTGTCTGAAGGCTATTCTTGTAGAGGATGACCATGAACTCATGGGGTCTGGCCTAACTCCAGATAGACTTATAATTCATTGAATTGAGTTACTGCAATATTTGTATTTTTGTACCCCCATAAAAAATGTTTCAAGCTGGTGCTTTAGGATTATAGTAAATTTTAGAAAAGGTATAATGGATTTAGAGTCAGAGGTCATTTGTTCCAGCTGTGGTTCCTTAACACACAAATAGTGTGACTTTGGATAAATCATAACCTCTCTAAACTTCATTTTTTTCATCTGCAAAACAAGGGTGATACTGACTGTAATAGAAAGTTACTGCAGGCAAGCCTGGACAAATGCACCTAGAAGAGGGAATACTTAATGTCCTTTGGGTGTTAGTGTAAATTAGTTACTTTCTTACTTTGTCTTAAAAATCACAGCCTGGGCAAGCAATGGTGACTCAGTGGCAGTTTTCTCCTGCTGTGCTGGTGATCCAGGTTCAATTCCCAGTGCCTACCCATGCAAAAAAAAAAAAAAAAAAATCACAACCTCCTTTAACAACATAATCGAAGAATAGTAATAAGAATCTCCAGGGGCTTTGTAAAAGCTTATAGTGATGCCATCGGGGAAGGAGTAACTTTCCTGGCCAAACACACACCCAAGCTGGTGGGTGCCAGTTTCCACATCTGACCCCAATGCCTTGCCTTTCCGTCTGGTCCACAGCAGCAGGACCTGATTCCTGATTTCACTCTAGAAACAGCTCTGAATGAAGTACATATAAGATGCTCCCAAGTTCTCCAGCTTCCAGGTGTAACTGTTTAATATCCAAGTCAAGAGACCCCAGTTCCATTCCCAGATAGCTTAGAAATTCCAGTTCCCCCTTAATGTATCTTAGGACTCCTGAGGCATGGTTGAGGGTGTGTCCTGCTTTTCCATCCCGTCTCATTTGGAATTTCTACTCCCAACTCAGTTCCTGCTCTCTGTTCCTCATTTCTCTTCTTGAAGCTGCTTTTTCCTCTCTTGTCTGACTCTCCCTGTGTGTGGGCATCGTTTCTTTTCTCGCTGCTCTTAATGAACCAATAACACAAAGCTGTTCGCATGACAGACAGTATGGGGATAGTAGCATAATCGCAGCCCAGAACCAGAAATGTCCCTACCTTGCATGTCAGGTGTCATTCTCCCCACATAGAAATTTCTCACTGATGATAAAAAATTTGGCCCCAGTCTGCAGCCTGGTTGCTGGGATGCTTTCTACCCAAATCGTCTAGACTTTTCTTTCCCCTCCCCTCTCCTTCCCACCCCTCATCTCCTCTTGTCTCCTCCACTTCAGAACCACCAGTGGAAAAGACTCAAATACCTGTTATATTATAATATTTTGATTTTCTAGTTCATGCTTTCTCATCTAGACTAACACCAGAACCTACAACCTACTTTTCACATCAGTAGAAACATTAACATATTTTTTCTTCAAGGAAAAAAAGTTTCCATTAAGGGCAAAGTTCATATTAGGACAAAGAGCTCAAACAGGAGCAAGTTTTTAAAAAAAAATACATATAATCTTCTCCCCACTTCATACAATTGGGCATTGGCATGCTATCGGCAGGTATAGACCAAAGGGGCTACTCTATATCAGGTACCTCTGCCAGGGGGTACCATTATTGACAGGAAGGAGAACTACAAAGGCTTTTGGTAAATGTGTTCTTTAGTTTTGGTTTTTCACAGAAAAGACAATGTTCTCTAAGATTTTCCATCACCTACCCGTACTGCCACACTCATGGTAATAATGAGTACACAGCCTAAGCCCAACCCAGGCTTTTTCTTCAGAGTGAAGTATAATCCATCCCAGAAATGGAAGGAACCACTGAGTGCCCCCCAGACAGCAGTTCCCTCCTTTGCTGTGTAGCCTCTACAGAACCACGTAAGCCCATGCAGACTCCAAGTTCACTGGCTACTGGGCTCAGAGCTCCTATGTCCACAAGCCGAAGGGGTAAGGACAAAAGTGGCTAATGAGGAATGTTCTGGAGAGCTCATTCCATTTCCTATCCTGGCAGGAGTCCTAAAAAGGAAAACAGAAGGTTCCACAAAAGTGTACGAGATGCCAGTCAAGTGCCCTTCATGAAATATAACTAAGGATTCCAGACATTTGCTGAGAAATTCTGATCAGTCTCTCAGTCTTGGAGAGCTGTCCACTTCTTTCCACTTCTGCCATCACCTACCTGGCCCAAGTTATGATGAACTTTCTCCTGGAGTTCTGCAATCATTCTCCAATCTGCTCATGTTGACTGGCCTCTCTCCAATCTGTTTCCCAAACTGTAGTCAGCATGATCTTTCCAAATCATAACTATGATAATATCATAGTCCTATGTCAAATACCTGCTTAAACAGTTCGGTGACTTATCAAAACTTTAAAGATTAAGATGATAACCTTAGCATGGCTTATAGGTCCACATATGCTCCAGCTTCATCCCACCATGCTCCCATCTGGTCACTCAGGCTACAGGGTCCTGGGTCAGTCCTTCAGATTTACAGTGCTTTAGGTCCACTGCTAGGAACGCTCTTCCCTCCCCTCTTTCCCTCATAAACTCCTTCACTTCCTTCTGGTCTTAGCTCAGGTGTTACTTCCCTACCTTCCCCAAAGGGTCAAATGATTTTAATCACAGTTATAATTTTCATTTGCTTAGGTATTTATTTGATAAATTCCTGGTTCTCCCACTAGACTGCATTCATCATGAAGATGGGGGCAATGCCTGCATTTTTGTCAATATACTCATTTGTTAAATGATGATTAAATAAATGTATGAATGAATGAGCTCCATGTATCTGAGAAATCAAGAAACTTTACAATGCACTGTATCATTTTTCAAATAGCCTAATGATTTTTGGAGCTCTTCATCCTGAATGAGGAGCTCCATAGAAGTGCAAAGATTTGCTATGATTAGGTTTGTTACGCCGATTATATCCTCATATCAAGTTTATTATCAATATTATTGCCTTCTTAACTCAGAATTTTATAACTATTATTGTATTCATTGATTTGGTTTTATACTTCTGTTGTTTGAAAAATATTGCTTATGAAACCCAAATTCCATTGAAAACAGAATATTCTGAGACTCCAGGAGAAGTCTGGTAGCTAGAAAGTAATTTAGAAGTAAGAGTTGCCTGTCTATCTACTTTGTTGGTATTTCCAAGAGGCACAAGCTGTTTGAAAAATTAAGGCCTTGAGAAGGATTAAAGTAATATTTACAGCTACTTTTGGGGTAACATTTTCTGACAATAAACTCGTCACACCAGACTTGCATGGGACTTTAGAGGTCATTTGCCAACACTTCTCATTTCATACAGGCTAAAGCGAACTCTGTATGCCAAAAGGTCTCACAGCCAAGGGGAAGCCTTGAATCTGTTTTTATTCAGTTCCCCTAAAAATACCATTTATCAAATCAAGTCCAAACTTATTTAAACTGAGGATGCAAACTATTTAGATCCCATTGACATAGAGCAAGTTGGGATGTGACTATCTTTCCAGTTTGTAGGGCTGGAATTCTATTTAAATGAGCAGTCATCTTTCCAGCCTGTATTTGTAAACTCACTCTGCTATGCAATTCTATGCAGGAAGAAAAGACTACCCAAGGTCATTTATCTAAGTCTATTTCTCAAATGCTGTCCACCTTAAAGAAGAATGTTCTGCCACTCTAAGAAGGGTACACTCCAGTGTGACCCCAAGGGCGCCTGTACAGCCTTCAAAGTCAGCTCCTGCGTCTCCTGTTTCAACCACCTCCAGATACCAGGACTCAGTACTTGTTTAGGTTTGTATTCTCTTACGTTGATGAGCAACACAGGCTTTTTTGAAGAGCTGTAGGGAAAGCAGAAGGTAGCTTTACTCCTCACTAATCTCAGCACACATTTTTGAAACTTTATCAAAAATGTCTGTACCTTTCTAAGTCCCTCCTCAGCCAAGCCATGGCAGGGAATTTGAATATTTCATCTGCCCTATAAAGAATGCAACTTCATTTCTTCTCTCCACCCTTCCAAATACTCTCTTTCCTCAAGAATACCTCCTTCCTCTCACACCCTTCTCTTTTTTTTTGGTCAAAGCAATATTCTTGTGAGCTGAGTACTATCTTTAAACTTTCACATTCGACTTATCAAGGAATTCCACAGTGCAAAGGGCCTTCTAGCTAACAGGACCCAATTTCATAGAAGACCACTTAGGAACCACTTTTTGTTATTTGAATATATGTTTATTATTCCAAACACATACATAACTGGAAGAATGATAGTTTTGGTGATTCAAAAGTTCCCCAACCTATGATAGCAGTAAAAATAAATGTTTTTAAACTGAGCAGAGCTGATTCTTCCCAGGACATGCTGCTGTCATGGAGGAGGTTTCCACAGTACTTTTGTTTTTAACTAAAATTTTAAAAATTAAGTAATTTCTCAGAGGGGGAATAAAAGACCACAGAAAATTTCTCTAATTTATTCCAGGCCTTCAACTCCCTAGGCATTAGTGAAAGGCCATGGGGAAAAGAAATGTATCAGCAGCCCTCATAATTGAAATACAAAAAAGATTGACCTCTCCTTGAGAAAATGTGTCTCAGTTTTTGGAAATGCTAAGAGTGCAAATGTAGATGCGCAGTGACTGGGACATATGTAGATGTGCTTCGAGCTCCATTAACATGTTCTTTCCCTTAATAGAAACAGATAATGAAGTGATGAGCAGACGATCTTATAGCCCTCTTGTCAGTGAGCTTGGATGGCCAAAGTCTCACTAGTTTCAAAACCATCAGGTCCAAAAGGTTCAGGGAAACTCCTAGCGGAAAAATATCTTGCAAGCTAATGGCATGCTGGCAACCATCGCAGGCTGAGAACCCCTGTCAGAGGTACTGCTGGGACTTGGGTAGGGAATAAAAGAGAGAGTATCTACTGGGTCATCTAACAAAATACCCCCACTTAAAAAGTAGCAAACACTAGGAAACTGCAGCCTCTCTGCCTCAGTAGTTTGTTCCTGAATGACGTGGAAAAGGTTGGCTGTTGTTGCTCTTTGCTCCTTCTCTGAGGGATTTTGAAATTGTAAATATTTTCATTAAAAATGAAGGTAACTTGAGATACTCTTTTCACAATATTCAAATATTGGCATCAGTATTCATTTTCTAAAGGAGAGGGCCTTAAGGAGTTGGGAAAAAATATATATATTATATGAGCTACATGAATAAAATTCACAGGTCCTGTTTTATGACAGTCATTGAAAAATGTTTTCAATTATGTCACATTATAAGTGAAAAGGAACAAATATTACTTTTCTATGAACTTCAGCATAAGACCTGCTTATATTTTACTTCTTGGTGAAAAAATTTGTATTGGAATATTTATATACATGCCCAGATTTTTTTTACATTTTAACATGAATGAGATTTCAAAATATAAAATTATTTCGTATGCTTCTGTTGATAGTAATTTTACTACTGTGTGTTAGATGTAAGTGGAATCTCTTTTTCCTGTTCTACCTAGAAAAGTATTTTTTAACATATTTTCCCTTATTTCTGCAAAGTATATATGAAGAAAAAGTATAACTTAAAAAAATTAAAAAATTTCAAATACCAAATATGCAAAGTAAATATATTTCATTCATTTATTTTTTGATTCTCAAAAAATAATAATATTTTGCATATTTAAAAGTTTGTTTCAATAGTCACATAGTAAGACATTACTTCACAGTACCAAAAAAACTTGAATGGGACAAATTGTTAATCAAGCCGAATAGTTCATTCAAAGTGAGTCCTAAATATTTTAATGGGCTATCATCCATAGGAACATGGAAAGTCATTCCTATTTACTTAGTAAGCCAATGTACTTGCAAACCAATGAAGAATACCATTTAATTTTGGAGTTTGGTAAACATCTAGGGATTCATTCACTCTGATCTCCACATTGAGATTACTTTACACAGTAGAATAAAACTAATCACTGAGATCTACAAAATGTGAGGCTTAATTTTTTTAATGCATAGCCTAGATGTGCCTGGTCATATACATTGTGTCTTCCCATGCGGCTGTTGATCCTGCATTCTGTTGCCTTTCAAAGCTGCAGTTGAGTGAACTAACTTCCAGGAGTGGCTGACAAACCCAGGTGGCTGAGTGAAAGGAGGTGTAAAAACACAGAGCTCAGCCCTGTGACCCACCTGCTGACCTGGTACCTGGGGTTTGCTCTGGAGAAACCACCATCATGTGACTCAAAAGAAACTATTTAAAGTAAGGACAGTTTTAAACCAGGGAAGCAAGTGGGAGTCCAACTCACAACAAACCTCTAGCACACTGAGCTCGTTTTCAGACAAGATGTTTATGTAAATCCCCAGATAGAGAAGCCAATTCCTAGTGAATTACCCTATGATGCCACCTGGCCTTTGTATGGATTAGTCATCGCTGGTACCCAGTGAAATGAGAAACTGCGTCCAGAAGGCAGACCCTTTCATACCCTGTTAAATGCAAGTTCTAAAGTGCTTCCCTATTACTGTCACAACATTGGGAAAAAGAGTTGTTTTGAGAGGAAAGATGGAATACACATTTCAAACAGTCTCATGTCTGACTCCAGGTGATGGAGTCAGCGCATCAGTCCATGAAGATGCACCTTGAATTTAGATGCAGGATTGCCTGATAATGCATCTGGACACTTCATCACCACCACTGGGATAGATTATAATTCACCAGCTGGCACACCATTCATAACACATCAATGAGTACATTTTATTTCTCTGTTTCTTTATGTCAGGTTTAACCCTAAAGGGGTATCCATTTTAATATTGATAGACATTTCAATTATTATAGCAAAAGTAAGAGAAGAAAAGCAAAGACCCAAAACTAAGGGGTCCTATCTATTCACCCTACCCCAACAGAGGTGATTAGTGACAAATGCGTTTTGAGAAGGAAGACTTACAGTGCCCCCATTAACAGTGTCATACTCATCCACCTCCTCAGTCTGTGGCCTGAAGCACTGGATGTCATTTAATGATTTGCAAGCCAACTTTAGAAGTATGGCCTGGTTTGCATTCCGATAATCTATATTTCCCCTAGCAATACGGGAAAAGAAACCTAATACTGTCAAGGGGAGATAGGAAGTTTTTTCCTTTCCTTTCAACCATTGCTTGCTTGGTTAGGCTGTGGCTAGCATAGTTTAGGCAACAGAATATATGCAGTGCTCCAATAGACTCGTACCTTCCTTCCCATCATCTATCAGGTCCATCACCAGTTAATCATGGTCTACAGTCGTATATATATAGCTGCCACCTCCATGGCTACAGACTCTATGTTCTGTGCATCCACACTCAAGTGTGTGCGTTATGTGTGTGTGAGTGTATACAGAAATGCCTCACTCATCCAAGATATCCTTATGAAGCAAAAATCAAAAGCCCAAACAGCTACCACCAATCCATAAGCTGTGCAAGGACAGGACCATTTTCCAGTTGTCCATTGCTCTATTTCTAGATCCAAGAATAGAGTTTGGCATGTGGTAGGAAAATGTTAAATATTCATTGAAAAATTGAATGTCACGTTGTCTGTGCCCAAAACATCATGCCACCAGCTTTGTGCCTACACCTGGAAACTGCTCACCTTATGTAAGATTCCAAAAAGCTTAGTTATCTGGTTTCCCAGGCCACCAAAGATAAATATCAGCAAATTATAGGAGCATGTGGAAGACTGCTGGAAGCATGCACGCTCAACTTAATGATAAATGAAAGCTGACAACCTATTACCAGAGAAAGAGACAGAAAAACTATAAAACGCAGTTACAAAATCCTAAAAAAAACACAAAAAATGTGTTTATTAAACATCTGAGTATTGCAGTGTTTCAAGAAATTTCTATAAAATAGCTACTGTATGGTAGCCAATATTCAAATAGCCATATACTTTATGTAATCTATGTAAAAATTCATAGATCATCTGGTTTTAAATAACATCGGTATATATATAATTTTATCATAAACATATGTATCCAAATACAAAATGTGCTTACTTTAATATGTTTCTGAACATTATATAAATAGAATCATGTTGTATAAATTTTTATGAGTCTGGCTTTTATCATTCAAAATTATGTTTGAGGTTCTTCCATTTTGATGTGTCTAGGTTTGATTTGTTCATATTCCTTACATAGAAATAGGCCACAACTTATCTATTTTAATGCTAATGGACATTTTGACTATTTCCAACTGTTTGCTACTACAACCAACACTTATGTGAACATTCCCACACATGCATTCTGGTGCAAGAAATTCTCCAAGGTGTATACTTAGGAATGAAATATCTAGATTCCAGGGTCTCTATACCTTCAGCTTTACTAGCTGTTATGGGTTCAGTTGCGCCCTCCCCCCCCAAATAAAAGATATGTCAAAGTCCTAATACTGGGTCTGATGAATGTGACACTATTTGGAAATAAAGTCCTTGAAAATGTGTTAAAATAAAGCTAAATCAGGACTGGTGTCATAAGAAGAAGAAATTTGGAGAGAGAGAGAGACAAACACGAGAGAGAATACCATGTGACAATGAAAGCAGAGATTGCAACGATACATTTATAAGCCAAGGAACACCACAGATTACTGGCAGACAGACAACAAAAACTAAAAGAGGCAAGAAAAGATTTTCCCCCACAGGGTTCAGAGGAAAGCTTCCTCAGCGAGGTTGATTCCTACATTTGCAATACATTGAGATTGTTTTGTCATGGTCTGCATTCCTCATTGATTTTTTACAACTTGCAAACTTTAAGATTCACTCTTTGTGTCATAAGGGTTTTGACATATGCATAGTATAATGCATCCACCATTAAAATGTCGTACAGAATAGTTTCAATGCACTAAAAAATCTCCATGCTTTACCCACTCATCCATCCCTCCACAGAGTCCTAGCCACTGCTGATATGTTCTCTATAGTTTTGCTTTTTCCACAATACTGTATTGATTGAATCATGTCATAAGTATTTCCTCATGAGGCAGTATGAAAACAGACTGGATTCTTTCACTTAGCAATATGCAATTGAGATCCAGTCATTTCTTTGTATGGCTTAATAGCTGATTCCTTGTATCACTGAATCATATTCAATTACATGGATGTATCACAATTTGTTAATCCACTCACCTATTGACAGACATCTTGGTTGCTTCCAATTTTTGATAATTATGAATAGAACTTCTATAAGCTTTGGCATACAAGTTTTTGCATGGAATAAAATTTCAAATCAGTTGGATAAATACCTAAAAGTGTGATTACTGGATCATGTGGTAAGACTATGTTTAGCTTAATAAGAAACTGCCAAGCTTTCTTCCAAAGCCACTAAATATTTTACATTCCCACCAAAAAAGAATGAAAGTTACTGTTGCTCCACAACATCATCACCAATTATATGGTCAGTTATAATAGTTATGGAGTGGCAGCTTAATGTTTTGATTTATATTTCACCAATGACAAATCATGTTGAGAATCTTTTTATATGATTATTTGTTATCTCTCTATCTTCTTTGGTGAGGTATCTGTTCATTTCTTTTCCCTTATTTTTTAGTTGGATTGTTTGTTAGATTATTGTTGAATTTTAAAAGTTCTTTTTATATTTAGGATACAAATCCTTTATCAGATATGTGATTTGCATTTATTTTCCTTCCAATCTATTATTTTTCTTTTCATTCTCTTAGCAGTGTCTTTTACAAAGCCAAACCTTTTCATTTTAATAAAGTTCAATTCATAAAATTTTTTCTTTCATGAATTGTGCTTTCATTTTATATCTGACAAGTCATAACAAACCTAGGGTCACATGGATTTTCTCATATGACTTCTTAAAGTGTATAGTTTCATATTTTATATTTAGGTCTATAATCCATTTTAAATTAATTTTTATGTAAGACATAAGGTCTGTGTGGAGCCTTTTTTATATATATATATATGGATATCCAACTGTTCCAGCACCATTTGTTGAAAAGACTATAATCTCTCCATTGATTGCTTTTTTGCCTTTGTCAAATACCAGTTGATTTTATTCATGTGTGTCTGTTTCTGGGATCTCTATTTTGTTCCATTGATCTATGTGCAATTCTTCCACCAAGACCATGTTTCCTGATTACTATAGTTTTATAGCAAGTCTTCAAATCAGGTATTAAGTACTTCAATTTTGTTCTTTTTCAGTAAGATGTTAACCCTTCTATGCCATCTGTCTTACCATTTAAATGTGAAAATAAGTTTGTCAATATCCATAAAATAGCTTGCTGGCCTTTTTTTTACTTGATGTCTTTATGTTATTACTCATTGTTCTAGTTTGCTAGCTGCCAGAATGCAATATATCAGAAACAGAATGGCTTTTAAAAAGGGGAATTTAATGAGTTGCTAGTTTATAGTTCTAAGGCTGAGAAAATGTCCATAGACGTCTATAGAAATGTCAAATCATAGGCATCCAGGGAAAGATACCTTGGTTCAAGAAGGCCAATGAAGTTCAGAGTTTCTCTGTCAAGTGGAAGGGCACATGGCGAACACAGTCAGAGTTTCTCTCTCATCTGGAAAGGCATGGTGAACACAGTCAGGGTTCCTCTCATCTGGAAGGGCACATGGCAGACACAGCATCATCTGCTAGCTTCTTTTCCTGGCTTCCTGTTTCCTGCAGCTTCCTGGGAGGCATTTTCCTTCTTCATCTTCAAAGGTTGCTGGCTGGTGGACTCTGCTGTGGCTACATCATTTCTGCTCTGCTCTCTCTGAATCACTCTCATTCTCCAAAATGTTTCCTCTTTTATAGGACTTCAGAAACTAATCAAGACTCACCCAAATGGGTGGTGACATGCCTCCAGCTAATCCAGTTAACAACCACTCTTGATTAAATCACATCTCCAGGGAGATGATCTGATTACAGTTTTAAACATACAATGCTGAATAGGGATTAGAAGAAATGGCTGCCTTTACAAAATGGGACTGGATTAAAACATGGCTTTTCTAAGGTACATACATCCTTTCAAACCAGCACATCTACCCATTCACTGGATAAATGGAGTCTCAGTCACAAGGTTTTACAATTATTTAGTCACATAATAAAAGCTATATAGTTGTACAATCATTATCAAACTTCAAGATTACTGGATTACAGTTAACAATTTCAGCTATTTCCTGCTGGCTATTCTAAAACACTACAAACTAAAAAAGAAATATTTATATTATGAGTCATTAAGCAAAATCATTTATTAAATCCTAATTTCTCAGTTACACCTCCTCCTTCTTTTTGATCATTCTGTCAATCTCCAGGGATATCTGGGCAATGATCATTTTAATTGCTTCATACTAGAAACAGCTGTCAACCTTAAGGGGTAGAGGAATGAAACTGGTTGATGTCCTTGGAGAGACTGGTACCTCTGGGTTTCAGGGATATCTAGTTTAAGAAAAATCTGGAGGCCTGAAGTTTCTGAAAAAAAATGAACTTACTAAGTAAAACTTTTATAGAGTCTTTTATAGGGTATGGGGCTTGGCATACAGTGGCAATTTGCAATATCTGGCTGAAGCTTGCACAAGAGTAACCTCCAGAATGACCTTTTGACTCTATTTGAAATCTTTTAGCTGGTGAGCTTTCTGAAATTTTTATTGGAAATGCAGTGTATCTACAGATTGGATTAGAAATTGACACCTTCAAAAACTAAGTCTTCCAAAGCATGAACATGGAATATCTAACCATTTATTTAGAGTTTTTATTTCTTTCACCAGTGCTTTGCAGTTTTCTGCACGTGGATCCTCTACATATTTTGATATTTACCTAAGCTCTTCCCCTTTTTTATTCTGTTTTAAATGGTACTGTTGGTTTGTCAATTTTGAATGCCACTTTCTCATTACTGATATCTAGGAAAGCAATTGGCTTTCGTATATTTAACTTGTATTCTGCAAGTTGCTATACTTGTTTTTTAGTGCCAGGAATTTTTTTGTACACTCTCTGTGGTTCTCTACATAGGCAATCATGTCATCTCAGAATAAAGACAATTTTATGTCTTTATTGCCTAACTGACTGAATACTATTTATTTATTTTCCTATTGCACTAACTAGGATTTACAATATAATGTTGAATAGGAGTGGTAAGAGGGAACACCTTTCCCTTATTCTTGATATTACAAGGAAGACATTTTCAGTCTCTCACCATTAAAGTATGAAGTTAGCTGTAGATTTTTCACACTCTATTATGATAAGGAATCTTCTATGCTAAGATTTTATTAAAATTTTTATTATGAATGCATATTTAATTTGTCAAATGCTTTTTCTGCATCTACTGATATGTCATGTGATTTTTTTCTTATTCATTCTGTTAATATAATGAGTTACCTTGTTTGACTGATGAATGCTGGTCTAGTCTTTTATTCCTAGAATGAACCCCACTTGATCAAGTTGTGTTCTTTTTATATATTGCTGAATTCAACTTGCTAATACTTGCAGGTGAAGGATTTTTGTGACTATATTCATGAGAAATATTGGTCTATAATTTTCTTGTAATATTTTTCTCACATTTGGGCATCAAAGTAATGCTGGCCTCATAAAATGAGTTTGAAAATGTTCCCTAAGCTTCTATGTTCTGAAATAAATTGTGGATAATTTATATTATTTCCTATTAAATATTTGGTAGAACTCACCAGTAAAACTATCTGGGCTTGGTGCTTTCTTTGATGAAATGTTTTTAGTTATCAAGTCAATTCTTGAAAAGATATAAGACTATTCAGGTTATTTAATTCTCCTTAAGTGAATTTTGGTAGCTCATGTCTTTCAAGGAGTTGGTCCATTTCATCTAAGTTATCAAATTTGTGGACCCAGTGTTGTTCATAGTATTCCCTGATTAATGTTTTACATGCCCAAGGGATCAGTAGTGATGACTCTTTTTTCATTCTGATAATGGTAATTTGTCTCTGCTTTTTTTGTTCTTGATTATCTTGGCTAGGAGCTTATCAATTATATTGATCCTTTCAAAGAAGGAGCTTTTGTTTCCTTTGATTTTCTCTATCATTTTCCTGCTTTTGATTTCATCTCTAATCTTTATTACTTCCTATTTTCTACTAGCTCTGGCTTTATTTTGCTCATCTTTCTCTTGTTTTCTAAAGTAAAACTATTGGCTCTTCATTTTTTTTTTCTAATATATATATTTGCCCTATAAAATTCCCTCTAAATTCAGCCTTAGATGCATCCCACAAAGTTTTATAAGTTTTATTTTCATTATAATTTAGTTCAAAATATTTTATAATTTTTCTTGTGACTTCTTTTTTGATTCATGTGTTATTAAGAACTGTCATTTAATTTTAAAATATTTGGATTTTTCCCAAAAAACTTCCTGTTATCGTTTTCTAGTTTAATTCATTGTGGCCTAAGACCACAATTTGTCTGATTTCTATTTTGTTTGTTTAGGTATGTTTTAAGGTCCAGATTTTTCCATGTGAGCCTGACAGGAATGTCTGTTCTGCATTGTTTAATAGAGTATCTTGTAAGTGTCATTTAGATCAAGCTGATGGATAGTTCAGTTTAGGTTGTCTGCATCTTTACTGATTTTCTGCCTTCTTGACCTATTGATTATAGGCCGAGGGAAATTAAAGTCTCCAATATTTGTATATTTCTCCTTTAGGTTCTACCACTTTTGCCTCATATTTTATGCTCTGTTGTTAAGTTCAGATATGCTTAGGATTGCTATGCCCTTTTGGAGGTAATTGACCACTTTATCATCTTGTAATGCTCCTCCTCATCTCTGATAATCTGCCTTGTTTTAAAAACTGCTTTGTCTGAAATGGCCATAGTTACTCCCTCTTCTTTTTCCTAAGTTTTCTCATGGTATACCTATCTTCATCCTTTTACTTTTGATCCATCCGGTCTTTATATTTACAGTGTGCTTCAGTGGAGAAAATATAGTTGGGTCTTGTTTTGTTTTGTTTTTTCACTCAATATAATAATCTCGTCTTTTAATTGGTGTACTTTTATGATTCATATTTAAAGTGATTAGGGATATAGCTGTATTAATATGTAACTTTGGTAATTTTTTTCGATTCATTGTTTTATTGTGTTCCCTTTCCTCCTTTTTATCTGCCTTCTCTGATTTTAATCGAGCATTTATATGATTCCATTTTATATCCTCTGTAAGTGTATCATTCAAACTTTTTATCTTTATTTTAGTGGTTACTCTAGGGTTTACAATATACATTTTAAATAATCTAAGTCCACCTTCATATAACAATATACCTCTTTACACATCTTTCATACCATATAACAGAGTATTCTTGAGCTCTCCTTCCCCTTTCTTGTAACATTTTCACTTATCCAGATGCTATAATCACCTAATGTATTGTTATTACTTTAAGAATTATCTTTTAGATTGATTATGAATAAAAAGCTTAAATGGGTTTATTTTATTTTTGTTTGTTTTTTCTCCAGCACTCTTCTTTTCTTTATATAGATCCAAATTTCTTACCTACAAGATTTTCTTTCTGTCTAAAGAATTTCTTTCAACATTTTATTTTTTTGCAGGGCAGGATAGCTGGTGATGAATTCCCTAGGTTTTCATTTTATTTATTCTTCACTTTTTAAAGATAATTTTACTGGATATAGTATTCTAATTTTTTTAACACCTTAAAGATTTCACTGCACTCTCTTCTTGCTTACATGGTTTTTAATGAGAAATCCAATGTAATGTTTATCCCTCTTCCCCTATGGATAAGGTATATCTTTCTTCTTCCTTCCTTCAAGCTTTTCACAAGTCCATGGTTTCTGAAGTATGAGTATACACTTATCTTTTTCTTTCTTTCCTTTTTTTGGCATTTGTCCCACATAGTGTTCTCTGAGCTTCCTTTGGTGACTTAAAAATTTTTAAAAGTTCTCTGCCATTGTGATTTCAAGTATTTTTTCTTCCTCATTCTCTCCTTCTTCTCTTTCTGGCATTACATTTACACTTATACTGTTTGATATAATTTCATAGCTATTGTGGGGTCTGTTCTTTAGCAGTAGTAGTAGTAGTAGTAGTAGTAGTAGTAGTATTTTCTCTCTTTGTATTACAGCAGGGACGTTTCTATTGACCTATCTTCTTCAAGTTCACTTATTCTTTCCTCAAGCCATATTGGGTCATCTTTCATGTTATTCTAGCATTTATCTTTGATTTTTTTCTTGGTTTCCACCCCTCTGCTCTGGTTACCCATCTGCCATTGCAGGATGTGGTAGAGGAGGAGAGTTCCACAATCCTTTGAATAAGTCTCAGTCCCTCAGTGGGCCAGTGTCTCAGGGTAGCAGCCTTCTTGAGTATTTCTGTCCCCCCTCCAAGTGGTTTATCTTTTTCCGATAGCCCCCCTACTCTCTTCCCAATCCATTTCCTGGAAGAACTGTCTCCTTTGACTGTTTTCTTTTTTTCTTCTTAGGTGATAGAGGAAGGCTAGCAGGGGTTGAGGTGGGGAGGAATTATTTTCCTCCAGCTCAGTGAGGTTTCAAACTTGTGCTCTAGCAAGGTCCTTTAACCTGGAGAGTAGGCCTTTGGTATGGAAAAGCCTCTGGACATGTTTTACAATGTTTACTCCTACCAGGCTCCTGCGGAACCGTAAGTGGGTCTTTTTCAGATCCTCACTGCTCCTGGAGGGAAACCCGTAAATATGCACCTCTCCCGAGACTGTGGAAATGAGGAGTTTTTCACTCTTAAACTAATCCACACCTTGCCTCCAGAAATTCATCAAATTTACCATGCAAGTGTTCCTATAAGTTTATGCCTCCAGGCCCAGCAGATTACACTTGCTTTTTCTCTCTGAATGTATCTAACTCTCGAAATTTCTGTGTGGTTGCTTGCTCTACATGGATCTGCCGATTATCCAGTTTTTCTTTGTTGTTAAGTATGGGAGTGACAATTTATAAACTCTTTACATATCTGAGTTGAAATGAAAAGTCCTCCATAGATTTTTTTTAAGCCAATTTTCTCCTGTCATAAGCAATATATGAGACAACTTGTTTCATGACCGTCTCATCAGCAATTCATTTCACAATTATTTACAAATTCAATATGTGAAAAATTGGGTAAATGTGAATATTTTTTCTCTATACTCGCTCCAAATGTTCTAAATGTATTGAAATGGGAGATGGTGGCTGTGGTAGTGTGAGAAGCCAAGGGGTAGCTCTTGAACAGTGATTAAAAACATTGTCTTTAGGTATCAGATATTTACTAAAGGACCATCACTAAATATACTTGTTCCAGAATATTTATACAGGTCAGAAATATGGCAGAAAAAAGTTGGGAGCTGACAGAAAAAAAGTGAATGACGGGGTGAATATGACAGATAACACAAACTGAATTATCCAAATTTATATCCATATATATATATATAATATATATAATCTTAAATTATAGGCATATATAAATTTGCAAGCATTAAACTCCCCATCTTTGCCTACTATGAACCATTGCTTGGATCCTTTTACCAGAGTTAAGAGGCCTCAGTAGGGTTGGGTTCAATATGGGTCATGCCCAAAGGGAATGATCCACAGATAACTTTGAAGCCAGTTTATAAATGTAAATACACATATGAATGGCAATAAGAAGAAATACAGAAGGCATATCTTTGAAATGCACATATTTTATAAATTAAAAACACACCTTCAGGTCAAGGGGAACTTCCAGCTATGGCAATATGCAGAAGTCAGAAAACCTTCTGTTCATAAAGTAAGTATGCTACTGGACAGAACGGTTATCAACAGCCATGTCAGGGGTTTGGAAAGTGACCAAAGGTAAACAATAAATTGAGGAGCATTTATTCTTGAAAGATTCCTAGAGCTTTGGGTAAAAACAGTAGGAGTGACCATCTTGCCTGGGGAAATTCCTACCCATCCCTACTCTGTTGATGAAAATAGCAATTTTACAAAGCAGGGCTGGTCAGAAAAACAGCAGATGTTTCCAGAGGGAGAAATCTCACTTTGGGAAGGGGGCAAAAACCCACAGCTTTGGCAAACACTGTGAAAAATAAATGAGAGGAAACCACAAGTTCAACTAGCCTGAAAATGTGTCCTTGGTGGGGGCAAGTAATGAACAGGCAAAAATTATACAGGTAAAAGTTATCCATATACTCTGGAAAGGAGAGCTCCACTGAAGAGCTCTCTACACATCCTGGTTGACTAAGAAACTAAGAATTCACGTGGGAAAAATGTGAGAAAAACTGGTAGAAAGTCAAAATCAAGAGTGACTTGAGAATCAGTTGAATTTTCAACATCTTCCCCAAACCACATGCAGATTGATTGCTAGAAGATGAATACCTAGTGAGTGGGAGGTGTTGAGCATAAACTTTACCCGAATCACCGTCTGGCTACTAAATCATTCAAGTTGAAGTTGAAAGTGTTGATCCCTATTAATCTGGTTAAAAAGTAAAAATTAATAATAAAAAGCTAAGCAGAAAACCAGCAGCTACCTGTGGGGAGAAACATTTTGCATCTTAAATGCAGATTAGATACAATAAAGAAAAAAGTAGAGAAAGAGTCAAACACTGGAGTTGTTACAATACCCTACCAATTACAATATTTAAAAATCTCCATTTTTCAACCAAAAATTACAAGACATTCAACAGAAGGGGGAAAAAGCAACAGTCAATAAAGGCTAACTCTGAATGGCCACAAATGCTGATTTTAAAGATAAAGATTTCAAAGCAGCTTCATAAATAGGACCAATGAATCCCAGCAAAAAAATTTAAGAACAATGACTCAATAAATTGGGATTCTCAGTAGAGAAATGAACACTATGGAAGAGAAGCAACTTGAAATTCTAAAATTGAAAATATAATAGAAATGAAAAATGCCTAAGATGGGCTCTAAGATAGATTGGAGATGACAGAAGAAATAATAAGTGAATTTGAATATGGATTAATAGGTGTTATCCAATCCAAAGAGCAGAGAGAAAAATACTGAAGGAAAATGAATAGAGCCTGAAAGGTTGGTGGGGCAATGCCAAAAATAGCAGCAATCAATTGATTGGGTTCTCAAAAGCTTAGGTCAAGAAGAAAAAGGTAGACATCCTTATCAAAATCCAGGTAGTTTAGAAATTGACAAGCTGATCCTAACTTGCAAAGGACCTAGAATAACCCAAACAAATTTTTTTTTAGGTGCATGGTCCAGAAATTGAGCCCAGGTCTCCCATATGGAAGGCTAGCATTCTACCGCTGAACCACCCGTGCACCCCTAATCAATTTTTAAAGGGAAGCACAAAAGTTGAAGACCATAACTAATTGATTTTAAAACTTTTGATAAAGTCATAGTCATTAAGAGAGTTTAGTATTGGTATAAGCATAGATATATTGATAAATGGAACTGAACAGACAGCTGTATTAATCAGGGCTCTCCAGGGGAGCAGAATCAATAGGATATATGCATATAAGTGTGTATGTTTGTGTTTGTGTGTGTGTGTGTGTGTATAATTTTATTTTAAGGAATTGACTCATGTGACTGTAGGAGGTGGCAAGTCTGAGATCTATAGGGCAGGCTGACAGGCTGAACATTTTGGTAAGAATAATGTTGCAGTTTTGAGTACAAAATCTTTAAAGGAGGCCAGCAGGCTGGAGACTCAGAGAGGAGTAGAGGGTGTAGTTTGAGGCACAATTTCTTCATTTTCTGGAAATCTCACTTATTTGCTCTCAAGGTCTTCAACTGATTGGATGACGTCCACCCAAATAATGGAGGAAAATCTCCTTTACTTAGAGTCCACTGATTATAGAAGCTCACCATATCTGCAAAATACTTCCGCAGCAACATCCAGGCCAGTGCTTGGCCAAACGACTGGACACCACCGCCAAGCCAAGCTGACACCTAAGATAAACCATCACGAAGTCCAGAAACAAACTCACATTTATGGTCAATCAGTTCTCAACAAAAGTACCATGGCAATTCAAAGAAGAAAGGAGAGTATTGTCAACAAATGATGCTGAAACAATTGGCTAGTCATACTTGAAAATATGAACATAAATCCATGACTCACCGCCTACACAAAAATTAACTCAAAATGTAAGAGGGAGCCCGGTGCGTGGAGCCCAGAGAGCATTCGCTGGGTCCAGCCCGGGTCCCACAGACCCCAGGTCTGCCTGCCTGAGCTCAGAAGGCGGGGGCCATGGCATGGGTGCTGACTGTGGGTGCTGGGCTGGCGGAAGCTTGTGTGCCACCCTTCCGAGGAGGGTCCTTTGCGCCTCACTGTGTGGGATGAGGCTGGGGATCCAGTGTTTAGGATGAACTGTTAGCTCATGGCATTTTGAAACCCCTGACCTCTCCCATTGAAGGACTGATGGTGAAAGAAGGAGACTGTAACTTTGTGGCACCTCAAGGATTTTCTTCAATTATTAAGCATCACTTAAAAGAATCAGGAGCAGACATCTACTTCAGACGGTGTGCAACCGAGGGTAACCTGAAGAATGATAAGTGGAACGTCTCCAAGGAGACAGGCCCCCCTGAGCAGTTTGATCTTCTTGTTCTCACAATGCCAGTTCCTTAGATTCTGCAGCTTCAAGGTGACATTGTGAACTTAATTAGCGAATGCCAAAGGCAGCAGCTGGAGTCTGTGAGCTACTCCTCTGGCTACGCTCTGGGCCTCTCTCATGAAGCTGGCATGAAGACTGATGGCCCTCGGGCTGGGCAGTAGACCACCAGTAATCCCTGCATGTGCTTCATCTCCATTGGAAATAAGAAGCGCAATATAGAGGCGTCAGAAATCGGACCTTCCCTCGTGATTCACACGGCCGTTCCACTTGGAGTTGCACTCTTGGAACACAGAATTGAGGATGTTCAGGAATTAATCTTTCCAGCAGTTGGAAAATATTTTACCACGTTTGCGTCAGCCCGTTGATACCAAATGCCAGAAATGGAGATATTCACAGGGTTGGTATAGAAGATTCCTCTCGAGTGCCAATTCCAAATGACCGGTGGAGGCTGCCTGAAGCACTAAGTGAGAAGGATGCCAAGGCCACTTCTGGGCTCAGTGGAAAAGAATGCCACAATTGATTAGTGAATTCTGTCGAGAATTGCTGCACATCTCACCCCTATAACGTATGATCCAGGTGAGGAAATTTGCCTACCAAGACGAATGATCTGAGAAGACAACCAGACTTGGTTCTGGAATCGGTACATTTACCTTTGTAAATGAACAAATCAATTCTCTGATGCCCAGTCTCTCTCTGTCAGCTTCACCTGAAGCTGTTCATTTGGGTGAACTGATAAAAAGGAAGGTTTAAACCAGCAAAACTGAAGACCTTAGAACTCCCAATAAGACAATGATGCTTACGTGAAAAGACCCTGCTTAATGGAGCCTGCTACTTTTCTTTTGTTTTCCATTTTCTTTAATTGAGGTAAAATTCACATAATATAAAATCAATGATTTTAAAATATAGAATTAAATGATATTTAGTACATTCACAATGTTGTACAGCCATCACCACTGTCTATTCCCAAAACATTTTCATCACTCCCAAAGGAAACCCACAAACATTAAACAGTCTTTCTCCATTCCCTCATTCCCACCTCACCCCTACCCCAACTCCTAGAAAACATTAATCAGCTTTTTTCCTAAGGATTTGCCTACTTTGGATATTTCATATAAATGGAATCATATAATAATAATAATTATATATATACATGAGCTAAAATTCTAAACCTTATAGGATAAAATATAGGAGATAATCTTTGTGAACTTGTCTTAGGCAAAGTTTTCTTGGCTATGATACTAAAAGCACAATCCACAAAAGAAAAAGGCAATAAATTGGGCTTTATCAATAATATTTTTTCAAACTGTAAACACAAGCCATAGACATAGGGAAAATATTTGTAAATCTTATATCTGATAAATGCCTTACATACAGACTACATAAATAGCTCTTGCAACTCAATAAAATGAAAGAACTTTTTTTTAAAAAAAAGGAAAACGTTTGAATAGATATTTTAATAAAAAAGACGTAAGAATGGCTGGTTAGTTCATGAAAACATGTTCAGCATCACTAGTCATTAGGGAAATGCATATTCCCCTAAATATACACACTATACGTCTGTCTACTAGATTAGCTATAAACCAGCAAAATGACAATACCAAGCATTGATGAGGATGTGGAGAAACAAGAGCTTCATGTATTGCTGCTGGGGATGTAAGATGCCACAGCCTCTTCAGAAAATAGTTTTGGAGTTTCTTAAAAAATTAAGCACACTTACCACATAACTTAGCAATCCTATTCTTATGGACCACTTCAAGAGAATTGAAAATATAGATCCATAAAACGTGAATATTCATAGCAGCACCGTTGGCCATTGCCTAAAATGGATAAAGAAAATGTAGTATATAGATACAATGGAATACTATTCAACAATAAAAATAAACTACTGACACATCTACAACATGAATAAACCTAAAAAACATCACACTGATTAAAAGAAGCCATACACAAAAAAATACATATTGTAACACTTCTTTTATATACAGTTTCTCGAAAAGGAAAAATTATAGTGATAAAAAGCAGACAGAGGTTGCCTGGAGCAGAATTTGGAAGTGGAACTGACTACAAAAGGGCCCAACAGAACTTTTTGGGGGGTGGAAATTTTTAAAAAACAGATTGTTGTGATGGTTGGGTAATGTACAAAATTTCCAAAAATCGTCAAACTGGACTTCCAATGGGTCAATTGTATGATATGCAAGTTATATCTCAGACAGCTGTTCAAAGATATATGTGTGTGTGTGTGTGTATATATATATATATATATATATATATATATACATACACAAACACATGCATTGTATGAATGTGTCTTTATGTTTATATAGAAGTAGGTATATTTTCACATTTTCCTATTGATATTTCTGTTTTCACACTATCCCCAAGGTAAATCAAAGAAATTCTCTCTCAGCTCCTTTAATATTTAGCATTTCTCACAGCCCTACTCTTTCAGTTCTAAGTCTCAAGCCCTTTGAAAGAATCATGATGATCTTTACACTCCTTCATTTCTCCACTGGCTGATTCAATTCATCCATTTAAAGTTTGGGCATCTTTCACTGCAGAAGAAAAAGGAGACTACCCTATTGGAGCTGAGTGCCAATTTGAGTACTACCTTAGTATTTTTTCATATATTTCTGATATTTTCAGGATGGTATCATTTATCTCATATTTGATAACTCCCTTAAGAATTGTTCATCTAATTTATCATGATAACTCTGTTAGTGAGTACGGCAATTATAATAAACCTGGGACCGTGTAACTACATATCCCTTGCCATTAACCAATATCCCATATGTTTCACTTGGCATCTTCCTTCCCTTGTTTTGCCATGGTCCCAATTTTTTCCTCCGACACCAAAAGGGAGATGAGAGAGGAAAATTTCATCCCAGAAACCTGAAGATTTATAGCCTCAGCACCTGCAAGCAATAGGAAATTCCCTTAAGCTTTCTCTCTATTCTTAAAATATGATTGAATGCAAATTTCAAACATAGAGTTGTTTTCCTCCAGGGGCCAAATTTTAACCTGGATAAAAGAGTCAATGACTCAAGGTAATTTTTGAACACCACAAACATCACATCGTCAGTGAGAATTAAGAAAAACAGGGATATTTTACTAATTTATTTATTTCCAGAATTTTACTGTTTGCAAAGCAATTTCTCAATGTAACTTTATTAATTTTTCATAACAGCCCTGTGAAGTGAGTATCATTACCTTTATTTTATAAATGTAGGAATAATATATTTAACATGATGTCCAAAGATATATGTAAGTAAATGGTAGATTTATCTCCCAAATTCATTCTTTGTAAATTAAATCATTTGATTGGATCAATGTTTCTCATGGAGAAACAGGGTAATAACAAGAATTCCCTTCTCACTGGATGTTTAGAGGGTTGAAATGTCCCTGTTCTACTCTTCAACTCCAGGTTATAATAGCAGAAAGAGCAGCCATTATGCTAGAATTTGGTGAAACCTGCATTTGCTGTCCCACATGGATGGAAAAGTGATCCAAACAGATCCAGAGGTCACTCTAGGTAGATTATGTTGACCAAATGATGATTCTGCGAACTTAGCTTTCATAACATGGAAATATAGCACTATTGTAAACATTGTAATTTCTCATTTAAAAAGAAATAGGAAACTTCTTGGGAAAATGGTGGCATAGAGTGCTCCAGGACTTATTTGTCCTCCAAAAGCAGCTAGTGGACAGGCAGAAACTGTCTGAAGCAACTGTTCTGAGCTCCAGAGACCAGGGCAGCATGGCATACCATCCAGGGAGGAGTCTGAGAACCTGCAGTACAAAAATGAGAAACTGCGGTGACTGCCGGCACCCATCCCACGCTCTCAATGTGAGCTGCCTTGGGTCTGGACCCTGCGTGGCTGCTGTAGATGGAGAGGGTTGTGGAAGCTTTCCTCCCCAAGAACAGCTGAATACAGAGCACAGCTCTGATTGGCAAATTTAGATCACTGGGTCCCAAGTCTGAACAGCTGTTTAACCTGCTCTAAACTGGACCACAGTAGCCATTGTTTCAACCCCCCACTGACAGGAGCAAAGGTGGTGGAGGTTTAAAGATGCTGAGCCTCTTTAGGGCTGTGGAGAACAGTTTGTTAAAGAGTCCATTGGTTGGGAGGGCCAGGTAAACACAGCTTTGGGAAGCTGTCAAAAAGGCTTTTTTGGCGACTTTCCTTATCTTCTCTTCTGGGATCTTTGGAGCTGGTCTGTCCCACCTTCAGGAATTTGGCTAGGAAATGCTGACTTGGGAAAGTCCTCTGCAGGTGACGCTACACCCAGAATTTGTCCTTTAGGCAAAATCAGCTAGAGTAAATGAAAAGAAAATTAAAAGAAACTGTAGAGGCAAAATAAAAACAGACAGAGATCAAGTTTTCTGGAGAAGAAACAGTTGAAAGGAAGCTTTCTCCTGGGGGTGAAACAAATAGGGCAATCTTAAAAATTGTACGCCATAACCAGGGCAAAACTCAGATGAAGAAGAACTGAAAAAAATCTGATCAATGAAACGTGGGCAATTCAGAAGGTATAGAGTAGGTTGAACCAAGTGTGAAAAAAAACCTGAACACAAAGCCAAACAATAAAACCCTAGGCAAGAGAGAAAAATTCACCTTCAGAGTAAACTCATCAAGACAATAAGATGCCTAGGTATCAGAAAAAATTACAAGCCATACTAAGAAATAGGAAGACATGGCCTAGGCAAAGTAATTAAAGCTTTGGAGGGGAAATCGAATTTGGAACAACTAATCAAAATTTTCAAACAAACCTCCCAAATCAATTCAAGGAGATAAAGGAAATATGGCCACAGAGATAAAGGACATTAGAAGACACTGGGTGAGCATAAAGAAGAATTTGAAAGTGTGACATGAAACAAAATTTATTTGGGAATGAAAGGCAAAATAGAAGAGATTAAAAATACACCAGGAGGAACATGTGCAGTTCAGTGGTAGAATGCTCACTTTCCATGCAGGAGACCCGGGTTTGATTCTCAGACCATGCACCCCCCGCCCCCCAAAAAAATACACTGCAGCACATCCATTAGTAATTGAACTTTGTTTTTTGTTTTTTGTTTTTTTAATTTGCATATGGGCAGGAGGCACCAGGGATCGAACTCCAGACCTCCAGCACGGCAGGTCGGAGCTCTGCCTGCTGAGCCACGGCAGCCGCCCAGTAATTGAACTTTGTAAGTTATTATTGAAACATTACAATAATGTTTTGTTGTGCCAATTTTAAAAACTTTTACAGTGTAATACATGTTATTCCAAAGCAAACCAAAGGTAAATTTCTCATGGTTCTTGCTGTCTGTTATAGCAGCATTTGAGGAAGAATAGAATCTTTTATACATTTGTAATAGATTTAAAAACAAACCTGATTGCAAATCCTTTCTTTTTAAAAAATCTTAAACCATGTACCAAGTTTTTGGTGCAAATTGTGTAGCATAAGTTAAATTTAAATTGCATTCTATTAACCAATATGAGTGTATTTCTGTGAACATAGTTACATTTAAAAAGACTTTTGAAAAAAAATACATTGGAGGTATGTCATTCATGGAATTGAATGACAGCACAAAGAATACAAGTATGGAAGGAAAAAAGGACAGAAAGAATATTTGAGGAAATAATGGCTGAAAATTTCCACATTAACAAATCAAAGGGGAAAACCCACCTGATCATCTTGATGTAGAAAAGGTATTTAACAAAACTCAGCATCCTTTCTTGATAAAAAACACTTCAAAAGGTAAGAAATAAGAGCAAACCTATTCAAGATGACAAAGGGCATGTATAAAAATCCACAGCTAGCATCATACTCAATTGCTGAGAGATCAAATACTTTCCCTCTAAGATATGAAACAAAACAAGGATGCCCACTGTTACCATTGTTATTCAACATTGTGCTGGAAGTCCTAACTAAAGCAGTTAGGCAAAAATAAATAAATAAATAAATGCATCCAAATTGGAAAGGAAGAAATAAAAATTTCACTATTTGCGGATGACATGATCCTATTTAAAGTCCAAAAAAATCCATAACAAAACTACTAGAACTAATAAAAGAGTTCAGCAAAGTACTGAGATGAAAGATCAACATGCAAAAATCAGTAGTGTTTCTATACACTAGTCATGAGCAATCTGAGGAGGAATCAAGTAGTAACTTCCATTTACAATAGCAACTAGAAGAATTAAATGTGTAGGAATACATTTAACCAAGGATGAAAAGGACTTGTACACAGAAAACTACAAAGCATTGCTAAAAGAAATCTAAGAAGACCTAAATAAATGGAAGGATATTCTGTGTTTATGGATTAGAAGACTAAATATCACTAAGATGTCAATTCTATCCAAATTACTTTACAGATTTAACACAATCCCAGTAAAAATTCGAACAGTTTAATATGAAGGAATGGAAAAGCCATTATCAAATTTATCTGGAAGGGTAAAAGTCCCTGAATAGCCAAAATCATCTTGAAAAAGAAGAACAAAGTTGGAGGACTCATACTTCCTGACTTCAAAGCATATTATGAAGCTACAGTGGTAAAAACAGCATGATACTGCCATAAAGACAGGTATTTTGGCCAATGGAATCAAAGTGAAATGGACAATTGATACTTTGACAAGGCTTCCAAGTCCATTTAACCTGGGCAGAGTATACTTTTCAAAAAATGGAGCAGAGAAAACTGGATATCCATATCCAAAAGAATGAAAGAAGACCCATATCACAATCCTCATACAAAAATTAACTCAAAAATAGATCAAAAACCTAATATAAGAGCCAGGACCATAAAATTCCTGGAAGAAAATATAGGGAAGCATTTTCAAGATCTTATGTTTAGGCAATGATTTCTTAGACTTTGCACATGAGCAGTGGAATAAAAAATAGATAAATGGGATTGCTTCAAAATTAAAAACATTTATGTTTCAATGACTTTGTGAAGAAAGTGAAAAGGCAGCCTATACAATAAGAGAAAATATTTGGAGACCACATGTGCTGATTTGAAAATATTATGTACCCCAGAAAAGCCATGTTTTAATCCTGATTCATTTTGTGGAGGCAGCCATTTCTTTCAATCCTAATTCAATACTGTAGGTTAGAAACTTTTGATTAGATTGACTCCACAGAGATGTGATTGTCAATTAATGGGTATTACCTTTGATCAGATGGAGATGTAACTCCACCCATTCAAAGTGGGTCCTGTTTAGTTTACTAGAGCCTTTGAAAGGAGAAATATTTTTTAGAAAAGACAGAAACAACAGAGCCAACAGAAACTTAAGAGCAGAGCTGACAGGCAAAGAACAGAGACACAGATGTTCAGAGATGCTTAGAGTCCAGCAGATGTTGCCATGAGATGTTAAATAATCCAAAACCTGTAGAGAGTCAAGGGATGCCAAGAGATGAAAGCCAGCCCTGGAGAAGCAAAGTGAAGGACCCCCATTTGAACAGAGGCAGAAAGCAATGGAGCCAAGGAGCAAGGGAACAGCCCATGCAATCCACGTGACTACCCAGCTGACAGAGGTGTTCCTGACCCATTGGCCTTTCTTGAATTAAGATATCTTTACCTGGATGCCTTAGTTTGGACGTTTTTTAAAGCTTGGAACTGTAAACTTGTAACTTATTAAGTTCCCCTTTTAAAAAGCCATTCCATTTCTGGTATATTGCATTTTGACAGCATTTAAGGAACTAATCACTACATATCCAGTAAGAATTTACTATCTAGAATATGAAAATAAATCCTACAACTCAATTATAAATAGACAAGCAACTCAATTGAAAACTGGGTAAAATACTTGAATAGACATTTTTCCAAAAAGGAAATACAAATGGCTAAAAGGCAGATGAAAAGATGCTCAACATCACTAGCTATTAGGAAAATGCAAATCCAAACCACAATGAGATCTCATTTCACACCTGCTAGAATGGCCACTATTAGAGACAGATGTCGAAAAATAGGAACACTCATTCACTGCTTGTGAGAATGTAAAAAGGTGCAGCTGTTATGGAAGACAGTTTGGTGGTTTCTCAGGAAACTAAGTATAGAATTAGCATATGATCCAGCCATCCTGCTGCTTGGTATATATCCAGAAGAAATAAAAATAAGAACTTGAACAGACATTTGCATATCAATGTTCATAGTGGCATTAGTCACAATTGCCAAAATGTGGAATCAACCTATGAATGGATAAACAAAATGTGGTATATACATACAATGGAATATTATTCAGCTATAAGAAGGAATGATGTCCTACCATACTCAACAACATGGATGAACTTTGAAGACATCATATTGAGTGAAATTAGCCAGAAATGGAAGGACTAACGTTGTGTCATCTCACTAATATGAACTAATTAAAATAAGCAAATTCGTGGAGTTAGAGTCTAGAACAGAGGTTACCAGGTGATAGAATAGTGGTAGAGAATGGAGAGTTAATGCTTAATTTGTGCAGGATTTCTATTTAGGTTAATTGTACATGTTTAGAAATGTATGGTGGTGATGGTTGCACATTGTTGTGAGTGTAATTAACAGCACTGAATTATGTGTGTGAATGTGGCTGAAAGGGGCAGTTTTCAGCCATATAGTTTTCTAGAAGGAAAGCTAGAAGATTAAACATGGGACTGTATAACATTGTAAACCTTGTTATGGACAGTGACTCTGGTTAATAGTACAAATAAAAGAATATTCTTTCATGAAGTATGATAAATGTGCATCACTATTACAAGGTGTTAATAATAATGGTATCTGGGAAAAAATAACTTCAGATTATGGACTATAGTTAACAGTGATATTTTAATATTTTTTAATCAATTATAACAAAGTTATCACATTAATGGAATGTCAGCAATACGGAGTATATTGGAATGTTATATTTTTTACATGGCTTTATGGAAATCTACAATAATTTTTGAAAACCATTATGCTAAGTGAAAGAAACCAGATTCAATATGTTACATATGTTAGGATTTCATGTGTATAAAATGCAAATATAAATAAATCTACAGAGACAGAATTACATTAGTGGTTATGAAGGGCTGGGAAAGGATAGAGGGATTGAGAAGTGACTGCTAAGTGGTAAGGGTTTTTTCAATTTGGAGAGATTGTGGCGATGAATGCACGATTCTGTGATTATACTAAAAGCTATTGATTGTACACTGTGGATGGATTGTATGACATATGAATATACTTCAATAAAACTGCTTTGAAAAAACAAATAGAATTTAACTCTTCCAACTGAGAATAATAATTCACAAATTTAGCAATCATAAACTGCTGTGGGCTAATTATTTATTTGTTTGGGCTTAAACTCTAGCCTTCTCTAGATTTGCTATCCATCAAATATATGAGCATTTCATAAGGCTGTACAATTTAACATGTCTTCCTCAGTTTAATGGACAGTGTGTGCTTTGTAAGGACATGAAAAATCCATTATTTGATTTCTTCCTTTCAAGAGAAATGGCTCAGACAGAATGCAATCACAGTTATACTTTCTCCTTAGATTAGGAAACTCAGGGTCAGGAAGTAGTTACTTGTGCTAAGTTTTCTCAGAAGCAAAATGGATCAGTAAAGCCTTCACATGACAGTTATAATTAAGGGATGATATACTAGTTAAGCTAGCAAATGATTTTTCCAAAAAGCAAAGATCAAAGTTACATTGAATAATGAAGCTGAAAATCAGTCTTCTTTGTTATGGACATTATTTTAATTACTTATTTAATTTACTTATTATTATTACTATTATTTCTATTAGTTAAATTATATGTGCCAGATATTCTACAACACATTTTACATGCATTGCCTAATATGAATTAATCCCTCCTATAAAGTAAGGAGGTTTATCCCTATTTAAAATACGTTCCCTAAGATTTAGTGGGGTACAGAATCTTGTCCAAAGTCACACAACCACTAATCAAAAAGTCAGGATTGGAATTCAAGCTCAAATTCAAAAGTACTTACATCTAGCCAATAAGTTATAATTTACTCAACACCAGATTTTAAAACACCACCCACAGCTGCGTGTTTATACAGCCCATGCGCACACATTTTGAATACACAGTCATACACATCCAAACAACTTATAAGTGTCATTTGTTTTGCATCCAAACTGTCTTTTTTTACCTTGATTTTTTTCTCCCTAAACAGGCATAGCTATTTCAGAATTGTAATGGCCTTGCTCTGTGAGAGACATGATATAATGGGCTGCAGAGACTCTGAAAGAGGTTATTTCCCTCCACAGAGACCATATCCTGCCTGTTGTGAGTGTCTAAAAGAGATGCACAGTCTGCCATGTCAATTCTCATCCATGTCAATGACAAACTGTTTTTCTTCTAGCACTAGTGGTTTGAATATATAAGCTACCAAAAATGGGGAGTTTTTTCAGAACTCAAACACACACACAGAAATCATGATGGAACCACAAAACAGAATTCAAGTAGTTTAAAACTATATTAAACCTACAAAAGCAAAAGGGAAAAAATGTAGCATTTAGCCAAACGATTCAGTGACCAACAGTCCTCAGATGTTATCAACTGCGTATGGCACACAGAAACTCACATTTATGAGCATCGCTATGTCCAGAAACTATGCTACGTGCTTTACTGGCTCTATGTCCTCGGTTCTCTGCAGCGATCCTGTGAGATAGTGTAATAATATGATTATTATTTCATTTTCCAAATGAGAATACTGGAAGAAAAGAAAAGTCAAGTAAACTTGTGTAAGGGTACTCAGCTAGAATAAGACAGAGCTGGGTTTCCAACTCTGACTTCAGAAACTGAGCTGTAACCTGTACACATGTATTTGCATTAGAGCCAAATTTTAGCACCAGGGAAATTCAAATTTCCAGGGGCAAACATCAGAATGTCCAGAAGTCAATTTGTTTGACAAAGCATTCAAAAGATGATGTCCATTCATGAAAACATATTCAGTCTTCTAAAAAATCATTACTAGACTCTGATTTCACTAGACCGTGGCTTTAAAGAACATGTGTCTTTCTCTGCCTTAGGCTTTTGCTGAGATTGAAATAGAAAGGAGGCTAACAGAAGGGCATTTTATGTATGCGTTTACCTTTTCTTTTCCAATGAAGAACCATATTTAATCCATTTTTGGCCTAGATTTGTGTTGGCAAATAGCTTTCATCACTTGTACGAACTCCAGCCAATCCATGCTCCTGGAGACAAATCCTGAGATTGTGCCCAGAGAAGGGGGATTGATTAGCATTGTCTGTGGTGGCATGGGTGTGGCAGCGAATATGACCTGTGTTTAACAACCCTGCCCTAGAAAAACAAATCCACCCCTCCTGAAATACACCCCAGAGTAGTCTGTGTCTACACAGAAGCCAGGTGAGATTAGAAAGAAAGGAGGAGGAGGAGGAGAAAAGAGAAAGAAAAAGGAAAAGAAAAGAGGGAGGATTGGAAATGGGAAGGAAGGGAAGAGAAGAAAAGAAGGGAAGGAAGGAAAAGAGAGATGGAAGGAGGGATGGAAGGAAGGAGGATCTTGATGATTGATTTAAAATTTAAAGGACAGATCTTGACCTAAAATGTCCAGGTTGACTAACTACATGTATAGAGTTGACGTGACAATTGTTGACTTTCCACACATCTTGCTTGGAACCCACCTGTCCACCACACCTCACCTCACAGCTGCACCTGAGCCACGCACTTGCCCTTGCCCCCGTATCTTTGTTCAAGCTATCTCCCCATCAGGTGGGCACCTCCCTCCCTTTCTTTCAGTCCCCTGCTCTCCTCTCTCCTATGTCCTGCCTCCATGATGAATTGATCTTGCCACGGTCCCCAGAAGTTTTGCAGATCTGCAGGCGAGGGCCCCAAGGTCACCTTACTGGTCAGTGACAAGCTGGGAACTTGAACTCAACGTCTTCCCATTCAACTGTACCAGGCTATTGCCTCCCTGTCAAATAAGAACCTTAACTAGTAACTGGGCTTCTGGATTTCATTCTCTAAGCAAGTCCCTTCCATTTCTGTCTTCTCATCCTCCACTTGCCCTTTCACTTGGACAGATCCTCTGTGCTCTGCAGGACACTGTGGTGCTGGAGTTGGGGACCGGTCAGCAGATGGACCTTCTGGCTATGTCTACCCATGTCACCTCAGCAAGCCATTTCTCTGAAACTGAGTTTCCTCATCCAGAATACGAGGTCAATAATTGCTTGGTCAATTGCCCAGGTTGTTATAAGGACAGGCAAAGCACTATTTTTTGCAAGCGCTATGTCAACTATCAAATACTGTACACATTGAGACCATCATATTTCCTTTCTCTCCTTCTCATCCTCAGTCCCTCTGCAAGGGCAGAGGATTGCCTCCTGGACTTTGGTCCTTTGGCATCGCCAGACACTTCCCACCCAGCCTGGACTTTCCCTCCAGCCCAGCACCCGCACCCGGCTGAACTCCTCACAATATAAATGTGACCTTTGATACAATGTCTGCAAGAGATTTATTTTGTTTTCTAGCCTCTGCAAATGTTTGCATTCATAAGGAAGAAGGATTGTTTTAATACTTAGTTAATACCGTGTGGCATATGATGAAATTGCATGACTGCCATTTTTTCAGTTTATGCCGAAGAAAATGTAGTCCCCTACCTGCCAACATCTGAAAGCTATAAATAGTGAGAAAAATAGAGAAGCCTTTAGCACCATTGAAATGCATTGGATTTGGAGAGTTTCTTGGAGGGCCAGAGTGGAAAAATATTTTGCTAAAAAATAGGGAGGGTAGCTCCTCCTGGCTTAAAAGGCAGGCAGTTTCGTTAATATTTACCCAGTCTGTGGTGAAGGAACACTCGGCTGTTTATCCCAGTGGAGGGGATGTTGGGAGACGCTGTTTGTCCAGTCAGAAATGCCCTTTGAGACTTCAAGGCTACCTGTGACCAACTTTCAACTAAATTTGTCTGTGGACTTTGTGTAAGTGATCCGGCCTTAACTAATCCATTTATTCTTCTCTGTAACCAAGGCACAGGATCCCTACCCAAAGCTCCCCTGCTTTGGTCCACAGGGTGGCTTCAAATTGTTCACCCAAATGCTGACTTTGAGACTTCAGGGTGAGTTCTGGATAAGTAGACTGAGTTTTATTTAATATAGGAAATAGCTATCACTCATTAAATAAAATAGACTGCTATTTAACTGGTCATTTTTAAACATCTCTGCTTGTTGCTCCGTGGTAGAATAAATGACAGGAATGATTGACCATTTATAGTTGTAACTGGCTTTAATTCACAGAGGCAATTTATGTTTTACTTCATTTCGTATTTGAAAGCACAGCTAAGGTTTTTAATCACTACCTTCATTGCCAAGCTGAGACTGCCATGGTGAACACTTGAAAAATGTATGATTTTTCAATCTCAAGCACCTCAAGTGCAGGCTCTTTTATAAAATACAGTTGTTCAAGGGATAGAAAGGCCCTCATAAAATGCAGAGATAGGTTTCCTGAATAGTAATTCAATAGTGATTTTTGTTCATTGTTAATCAGCTTTATTTATTTCCATTTGCATTTAATTGTCAGATGTAATCCCCCCACCCCGCTCCAATTTCTTCTGGCCAGTACCTCAGGCTGCTCAATTTGAAAGGCAAAGCTGAGGCTAGAGCTAAATCTACAGAAGGGTTAATAAATGTCTGACCAGCATAAGAACTGGACTTAACGATTTGTAAAACTAATCCTTGCTACGGGGGTCGTCATGCTGGGCTTCTCTTCCTTTGTTTATTTCCACACCCCTGTGTCAACATCACTAACCATTCACTCTTCTCAACAGCCCTGTGACTAGTTATAGGGTCCCATTTTAGGAAGAACAAAATTTCAGTTAGGGTAAATAAGATGCTGGCATGTTAAGTTTGCAGGTTCAATGTGACAGGTTGAACTGTGTCTCAAAAAAACACATTCAAGCCCTAGCCCTAGTCCTGTGAATGTGACCCAGTTTGGAAAGATCTTTGAAGAGGTGACTAGTTAAGATGAGGTGGGCCCGGATCCAATGGGACTGGTGCCCTTATGAGGAGAGGAAATCTGGACATGGAATGAGAGACAGAGACCAAGAGAGAGGGCCCTGTGATGGAGGCAGAGATTGAGAGATGCCTCCACAAGCCAAGGCATGCCATGGGTGGCCAGCTACCTGCCAGAGGCCCGGGGACAGGTACAGCACAGATTCTTTCCCTTTAAGAGGAGAATCTGATTTCAGATTTCTAGCCTCCAGGGCCACGAGGCAATAAATTCCTATTGTTTAAGCCAACTAACTTGTGGCACTTTGTTATGGCAGCAGCACCCACTGCAGTTCCCATTCCCAGGCTCCATCTGCAGAGCCTTTGGAGTCTCCAGACGGCAGGAATCTGCAGCCTGAGCTTCCTGTCAAATTGAAAAATGTGCTAAATTCAAAGATGAAAGCCCCTGTGTTGGGCTGCCAAAGAGTCAGCCTGCCTAAGCCCCACATCCTCTTGAGCTTGCATCCCCTGCAGTGGTCCCTGGTGAGCTTGCTGCTGAAGCCTGTAGTTCAAACACAGGAGGGTCCTTCCCTTGTGGACTCTGATGGTTGAACTGAGCCACTGGGACGATGGGCTCCGCTTGTGTCGCATCCCTGGGAGTCAAGTTTAAGCCAGCTGCGGTTGTAGCACACATGAGCATCCAGGCATCTGAGGTGCAAGCCTCTGTCCTAACAGGGAAGCTGCTACTTGGGGTTAACCCAGGCAGTGGAGTGGAGATTTCCATCCAGAGAGAAAGGACACCACACAGAAATGAAACTTGGATTAGAGATTTACATTAGAACAGCCCTGAATCACATTTTCTCTTCTACTTAGTTTATCCATTATCTCCTCTGATGTTCACAGAGGCTTCAGAGTATACACTTTAATATTAAAAAGAATAAACTTTAACATCCTTAATAATCTTAAGATTTTTTTTCTAGACATTTATCACTGGAAGTTTTTAAATTATAGCCTAATAGTTCCTCAAGTATGTCAAAAAATAATAATAATTAATAGTGGTACTGTTATTTGGGATTCAGCCATCTGCAGTGGAATCTCATTGTTCACGTTAGTTATATTCTATAAAGCCACCGAAAACACAGAATTAGCCAGTTCTGAACCACTGCTCCTAGGAGAAAATTAGGGCTAGGCCCCTGTGGGCCTCCAGTCACCACATTTTCATCAACTGATCAACCCAATGCTTTGTTTAATGTGTGTTTCTGCGGAATATAAGGTGTTGATCCACTAACGCTGAGCCCACGGCCGACAGCACTGTAACTAGTGCCTGAACAGAGCTTATTTAACCCATGCATCATCTCCATAAAGCCTATCACAGCCTTCTAGTGCTCAGGAACCTGGACGACAGGTCAACACCAGGCTTGGAGGCCACTGAAACAGAGAAATCACTAACAAAAAACCCCCAAATTTGGAAAATGTGTCACTAAATACATCACAAAAAAGAATATTTGTCTGTAGTGAGTGTTGGTTTAAAAAGATTATATACCCCAGAAAAGCCATGTTCTCTTAATCCTAACCCAATCTTGTGTGGCAGACTTATTGTGGGTGGGGCCTCTTGATTCAGTTGTTTCCATAGAGCTGTGAGTCCACCCACTCAAGGTGGGTCTTAATTAGCTTGCTGGAGTCTCTTAAGTGGAGAATATTTTAGAGAAAGCTCAGATATAGAGGCCTGGAAATGCTGAGAGAGCCATTTGAAACCAGAAGCCAAGAGAGAAGGACAGCAGATGTGCCTTCCTATGGGACAGAGAAATCTTAGATGCGATCAGTCTTTCTTGAGGGAAGGTATCATCTTTGTTGGTGCCTTAATTTGGATGTTTTCACTACCTTATAACTATAAATTTGTAATTTAATAAATCATCTTTGTAAAAACCAATCCACTTCTGGTGTATCGCATCCTGGCAGCTTTAGCAAACTAAAACATGGTGCAAGAGCAGAAATGAGAAGACAGCATTGCCTTGCTCACCTTCTGCTGGAAACGTGTTCATCAGGAGATGTGAACTGTTTGCATCTGTGAGTGACTAGAAATTACCATGAGAATTGATTTTGGGGTGACAAATAAATTTTAGGAAGTAGGAAATTCACAAATATGAACTCTACAAATAACAAGGATTGACTCTGTTTCTTTAACTTTGCAGGTCAATACCAGTAACCAAATGAGAAGCCAAAACCATTACCAGCCATCATTGTGGCAAGGAAGCAGAAGCAAAGGAAGTGAGGAAATACACAGAAGGAAGAGGGAAAGAAATGAGGAAGTCAGTAGAAAATTACAGTGTTGAAAAGCAGCAGGACATAAAAGAATTTGGGCTTTGGGCAAATTCTGAGAGCAGTCTCAGCTCAGAAATTCAAGATCTGGTTTATCCAGCAATGAAGTGAATCTACCTGAGCCTCAGATTTTCCCATGATAAGAATAACACCCATCTTGCGAAGATATTGTGCACAGAAAGAGAACTGGCAGAAGCAAATAGTAAGCCACAGCTTATCCAACCTCCCCCCAACATGGAAATCCTCTCCCCAGTGTCCCAGCCTGAGAAAGGCCACTTGCTCACCTTGGAGCTTGCAGGTTAGCGAAAGGGCCACTCTCTTCTCTGCCATCTTAATAGAGATGTGTTATTCCAGGGGGCTCAGAACCCCATGCCCCTGCCCATACAGGGTGCTGAGGTCCATGTCTTGGTAGCCACTGCTGCATAACTAACCACCTTTTCAGCCACTTGAGTTTTTCTGGACATGATCAGCTCGCAGGCCATCCATCCCCCAGCCCACAAGTTTGCAGCTGATTTGTATAACTTTGTTTTCTCCTTGTAAAAGTCATGCATATCAAGACAGAATAATGTGGAAAACACAGAATAGCAGTCTAGAAGTTCACATCCACTATTAACATTCCATTAGGTATCTTTCTGATATTTTTTTCCACATATGGATTTTTTTTTCTTCATAAAAATGGTACTATGTCATTGTGTAGCATTTTTGCTATATTCAATTAATTAGAAGATAGAGGTCCCACAGCTCAAGGGGCTCACCCTTGCCCCAATTATGAATCTTCTTTAAAATTTGGAGTCTTAGGAATGCTTTTGAATCTTAGAAAATGTTGAGCATTTCCTAGGTTTATCTAATTAAAATAGCCATTAATGTCAAAGAGGCATAATCCATATTTATGTAAAATAGTCACAAAAAATATATATCATAAATATTTCTCCCTGCTGAATTCCAGAGATCCTAAGTCTTGGAGTTATACCTAGAAACACTTTTCTAATCTCTCCCACCCCAAAAGGAACCTCAGGACTATTGGTGCCTCCCAACCAGCCAGTCATGGCAGACTGGGCAATGGGGCTGAGGAGGCCGAGGACAGAGCACAGGGTGGTTTGGGGGGAAGCCTGCAGCAGAGCCCAGCTCCATGGCCCTGCAGGACAGCGTGTGGCTGTACCTGACAGCAAGCCCGGCTGCCTTCCTCAGGACCCCTCCCTCTGCTCCCCTGCTCCACGGAATCTCTTGTCAACTCTCAGAATCCCTGATGGGAGGAGGATGGTTAGCCACATTTAAAAACAAGGGACCAGGCGGTGCAAAGGTGGCGCAGTGACAGAATCCTTGCCTGCCATGTCAGAGACCCGGGTTCGATTCCCGGTGCCTGCCCATGTAAAAACAACAAAAAAATCAAAGGACTAGCATCATATAATTAGTCCTGCTCATGGAGCAAATAGGTATGAGGCAAGGACTCATTCATTCATTCATTCCTCTAACATTAACTGAGTGCCTACTACTTTCCAGTATCCATGTGGGAACTGGGTACAAACCTCGAGGAAGTTTACGTTCTAGGGGTCAAGGTGAAGAAGAGAAGCAAGGAAACCAAACACATGCACAAGGTAACTCAGAGCAGAGTGCTGCAAAGGTGAGAGAGCAGGATGGCATGACAGACAGGCTGGTGGGAGGGAAGATGCAGAAATGTGAATATCTGCTGGGAAGAGAGAGATAGATGCACAGCCCCTGAGACAGAAACGATCATGAAACAGAAAGAAGGCAAAGGTGTCTAGGGCATTAAAAAAAACAGGTGAAGACTGGGGTGCAGGGGTGAGGAGGTAGTCAGTGGCAGCTCACGCTGTCTCTGCAGGTGAGGGGAAGAAGTCAGGATTTTATTCTAAGCATGGGGAAAAACTTTTGGAAAGTTTTATGCACATGAGAGATAGAATCTGATTTCTAATTTTTAGACATGAAAATGCCAGTCTTATTTCAAAACTCATGTTCCTAACCCCAGGATTCTTCTGTGCTTCAAAGAGCTGGTGTCCAATTAGTATAGAATAGAGAAATGCCGGTGATGAAGTTCAAGGGACAGGAGCAGTCCCAGCTAGGGAGAGAAAATGGGAATGTGGGAGGGGCACCAAGACAGCTGGTGTTTTTCTTACTTTGCCAAAACAGCTGTAACAAAGTCCCACGCCCCAGCTGACTTAAACAGGAATCCCATCGTCTCCCAGTCCTGGAGGGGCTCAAAGAATGAATTGCATGGATTGGCAAGGCCCAGCTTCTGCTGTAGTCTGTGGGGTTCTGGTTCTCCTTAGACACTATTTACAAATATGTTCACTATCACAGGATCAGCAGTTGGAACATGAGTATGTATGTCTCTTGGGGGGAATGAATTAGCTGAGCAAAGCAGGCCAAAACCAGGTGCAGGAGGGGACGGACATACGAACATACCTGGAAGATATTGGGGCTTGGGTTCCTGGCCTCCATCAACTGAAGATTACAATTTGAGGGAGTCACAGGAAATTTTTGGTTTCCCAGTGCATATTAAAGTGGCGTTTGCACTCTACCGTAGTCTTTCGTACATATGTCTAAAGAAACTATATATGTACCTTAATTAAAGTGTGACACAGAGACACCAAGTGAGTACATGCTACTGGAAAAAAAAATGGCACCGACAGACTTGCTCAACGTCGGGTTACCACAAACCTCTGATTTGTAAAAAAGCACAGTGTCTGCAAAGTGCAATATAATGAGGTGTGTCTATATTAGGCAGATGATCAGACACAAGCATGGGGATCCGGGTTGGGGGAGAGGCCCAAGACTTGCCTGGACTGAGAGGAGAGAGGAAGGGAAGGAGGCCTCAGAGAAGAAGGAGGAGCTGGGAGGACAGAAAATTCTTTGCAGCCAGCACTGCCCACTTCTCTGGTCCTGTCGGCTTCAGGGGGCTCTCTTGCAAGAACTTGGAGATCATACCTGTTTCTCCGTTTGGTACAGATGATGCCCGTCTTTGGGGGAAATGAGAGTGTATTCCTCTCTTGGGAAATGAGACAAGACGAGGCAAAGGAAATTGGGAAGGAAGCAAGCTCCAAGTTTAGCATGATTTTTTTCTTAATTAAACTTCTCCGGTTCTTATTAATCATCTTTATTTACTCAGGACACACATCATGTTTATTTAATATCCAATTCTGACATTTTGTAGGGTTGTTGAGGGCACAACTACAGACAAATTGAGTCTTGTGTACTCTGTAAACTTACGGTAATTTTCGTAAATCTAATAAACTTCTTATTCTCCGTTCTTGGTCTTTTCTGCTGTTTTCTTTCTCTCTGTCTCTTTGAAACTCTCTCCCTCTTTCATTCCCTCCCTTCCACATTCCTTTCTCTTTTGTATGTTTATATGTAGATAGTTGAAATAAAACAACAAAAACAGTTTGCAGGGAATCAATAAGAATGTGTATTTTCTGTGAGTTTGTCTCTTGCATTTCTTTGAATCTGAGGGAAACACTTGATTTTTGCCAGGCTTCAGGCACTTTCTTTTTTTATTACCCAGAATTTCTGAAAAAAAAAAAAAAAAAACTACTGAAAGTAATTTCTCCCAGTGGTTCTTTGGTCATTTCTGCAAATTCTGTTATTATTTGGGTGTAATTCACTTGGATTGAAGACCTGAAATCTTGTCTGTCTCTTCCACTGCCTAGTGTTTTAGCTTCCTCTTGATGATGTTTATTTTGTGCAATTTCGTTCAGAGAGCCTTGCTAGAGAACGTGGAGGGAGAACTGGAGCTCAGTTCTGCTTTCTCTGTGTCCTCTGTTAGCTTTGCACCATCTGCCCCTGGCAACTGGCTTATTCCTTCCCTGTTCTTCTGGGTGCTAAACTGATATACTCTAAAGGAAAAAGAAAGGGGAGAACAAAGGGTGTGCCATGTTAGGGTAGGAGTGTACGTGTCCCCAGGGGCGTGACATCCCTGGGAGTGGACCCCAGGCTGTTGTAGGCCCCAAGACCCCTACTTGCTTCTGTGTCTGCAGAGGCCTTTCTGCATGGCTTCTGCAAAAAAAAAAAGTAAGAGGAAGTGGGGCCAACCCTATGCAGTCGTTGCCTTCATCAATGAAGGCCCCAGGAAAAGTAGGGGGGTTTGAGCTTTCAAAACCCACTCAAGCAACTAACTTCTCCACTTGCTCTCCCACCCACAGGGTTTCCTCCCCCACGTGCATGGCTGGCCTCACTTCTCTGGGTTGCATCTAATCTGGTGCATGCCACTCTTGGTCTCCTCACACTATAACATACTGTTATTTTAGGTCTGTCTTTTAGTTGATTAAGATCAAGTACCATCAGCTAGTTCCATCTCCCTACCCCATATCAGTGACAGCCCCTTCCAACATGAAAAAGTTAGAATGGCCATAGCCCAAATACCCCTAAAAAGAGGGATAGAAAGATCAAAGGTGGTGGTGAAGTTATACAGTGAAGATAGGATTTAACAAATGAATATGATTACTAAATCATTAAATTGATATCTCTTTTAGTCTCCAGTATCTTAGAGCAGCTAGAAGTAAAGACCTAAAATTGTGGGATTGTACCCCTTATCAAGCTCTGAAATCTGTTCTACAACTAATTGTTGTGCTGTGCTTTGAAATTTATTGCTTTTTTTTTATATATGTTATTTTTCATAAAAAAGAAAAAAATGTCAGTTGTGATGGTAAAAAAAATATTTATTCCTTCTAGCCTCCTATATTCTGGAGCAGCTAGAAGGAAAAATCTGGGAGGATGGCATGGTAGCTCATGACAGACTCTGGGATCAGTTCTGTAACCACTTGTTGAAGAGTGCTTTGAAAACTATTGTTTTTTTCTTTCTTTGCTTTGTATGTGCTATATTATACAATTTTAAAAGTTAATAAAAAAGAAGATTAAGTTCCATGTTTCATTCATCTCTGCACACCTGATGCCTAGCATAGCTACCAGTTCTTGATAGGTCTTCAATAATATATCTGTAATAGACCCAAATGCTTCCTCGGCAAGTAGTGCAGCTTCAGGCCAAGTTGAACATGGGAACTTGATTTTTTCCAAGAGGCAAAACCATTAGGAGACCAGGAAATTTCTGAGAATGGAAGGGCCCACTCTCATCTCAGAGACTGCCATGCATTCACCCAGTGGCCTGGATTCAACGTGGTGATGGGCTTGAAGCCCCCTCCTTGGCTCCCTGGAGCTAAGCCATAAAGAACATGGCCTTCAAACCCTGCACACCACATTCCTTCTGCAGATATCTGCAAAGAATGATTTCCCACCCCTCCAGCCGACCTTCCTCTGATAGAACCTAAGCATGATGATACATGGGAATAAACAGGGCACTGAGCTTTTGAGAGGTTCACTGCCTGGTGGGACAATAGAGTGGGAAATGTTAGCATATGGCAGTCAGGTTAATCCAGTGACCACTGGAAAGCTACATGCCTGGAATCTCCAAGGGTGAAGAATAAAGGGAAGGTCCATCCAGGCCTTAGGTGGTGTTTTGCAAAATTCCAGAGGTCAGAGAATAGCAGGTAATACCAATGTGCCATTGGGTTGTGTCCCAGGAATCTAGGCCCAGAGTAAGAAGGAAAGTTGTGCCAAAGAGCTTGGACTTCTGGCAAATCTGGAGGGATGTTAAGCACTGAACTAGCCCCATCAGATTTGCCCTTTAGAAAGACCATGACTACAATGAGGATTTCCTGGAGGAGGCCTGTGAGGAGGAGGGGCTACTTGGATTGAAGACCTGAAATCCTGTCTCTTCCACTGGCTAGTGCTTTAGCTTCCTCTTGATGATGTTTATTTTATGCGATTCTGTTTGGAGAGACTTGCTAGAGAATGTCAAGGGAGAACTGGAGCTGAGTTCTGCTTAGGTTAGGAAACTGCGATGTAACCCAGAAGAGAAATAGTAATCAGGGCACGAACTAAAGTTTCAGGGTGCACAGAGGGGATCAGGAAGATGGCAGTGGACCCCCTTGTGCTCCACCCAATGCCCTCCAGTCCTTGTTGTTATTTTCCACGCACCCTCACCTCCCCCAGCTTCCGGGGACTTTAGCTTGCAGTGCCCTCATCTGCCCCGACGGGTGCCTCTCCTTTGGCAGACAGTTCTCAGCTACTGGAGGGGCTTTTCCCAAACAACTGGAAGTTCACCATCTGCACACCCCCAACCCCAACACTGACCTACACACACACACACACACACCCTCAGCCTCATGGCCCTCAGCCAGTGGTCCTAAAATATCAAATATGAAGGCCTCGGTACTGTGATTCTACTTGGGATCAAATTCTAGGCATAAAGCTCTCGTCTATGGGCCGTTGTACGAACTCTCACTTTCCCTGCCCTGGGCCCTCCTCTTTAATAATTCCCTCACTCATAAATCCTTCTCCTGGCTTTTCTCCTTGTAAACAAGTTCTGAGATAAAAATATGGCAGCTACTGACGAATTTCCAGGTACAGCGCTTGGGAATGATTAGAGGTAGGAAGCTCTATTATCACCTAGAGGAAAATAACCAGTGACACACAAACTTTGTTTACACTCAAGTGTCTGGAAGCCAAAGAGACAAATACTAGTCAAGTAGAAAATTAATTTTATAAATCTAATTTTTATTCTTCTTTGAATTCTTTTGGGAGCAGGTGGAGAAATCTACTCATGAGTAAGTTGCTGAAGCTGTGTTACTCCAAGTTTAGGACATGGACTGGAAAGCCATCACTCGTTACTAGGATTTTAATTTGATTCCCTTTGTATATCAAGTAGGTCAGAGCAGCTCAAGGTGCCTGCCATGCCTCGTGGCTCTCACCCTCACAGGCCTTCTCAGGCTGCCTCCTCTCTTCCCACAGGGCCGGCCAGGCTTGTTCTCCCTGGGCTGGGTCTTCTCCAAACTCCTCATCATCCTCACTCCCCAGGCAAGGGCTCTGCTCATGGTTCTGCACCTACCTTTAATTCTGAGAAATTTTCTTCCTTTCTCCCTCTCCTCTTCCTCCCTCTTTTCCACCTCTTCTTTCTCCTTCTCTTTCTCCTCTCCTTTTTCCCTCCTTCTCTCCTTTTTCTTCTCTTCCTTTTCCTTCTTTGTTTTTTATTAATTCGTGAGTGAACAAATGTAGAACGCACTACATTCTATGATATTTGAGCTCATGAAGCACAGAGAAGGGCTTCTGCCATTACTTGTGGATTAAGCCTCAAATTCTTAAACATATTTCAAACACATAGAGAGAATTTACAATGATAATGGAGTAAAACTTACAGCTAAGGTAACCTGGTGCAAATGGAATGACACATACGATGAGAATTATACTGCTTCCGTTAATAAGCCATAAGCCGCTCACATAAACAGCACTTCATACCTCATTTTTACCTAGGCAAAGCAAGCATGTTGCAGTTAATCTACTTTTGGAGAGGCTCTAATCAGTTCAGACAAAGTAACAGTTTTACCAAACACACACAATTTAAACAAGAAAGTTTCTAGGTCTTACTCACCACTAATTATTTTCCAGCTAAAATGTGAGGACCCATGTGAGGGTCCAGCTAAAATGTGAGGACCCACGTGGTGCTGGACATGGTGCCAGTTGTGCAGGTGCAGGGAAAATGGCAGACGGTCCCGCCGCTGAGACAGCTGAGTTCTCTTGTTCTCACCCTTGACTCCCAGAACTCATGCCCTATTGACCCCCAGTCTTCTCTTTGCCAGACTTTCTGCTAGAATGGTCCTGCCCATTTCTCCCTGCTCTCTTCCTGTCCCCCAACTCCAAAAAGGAGGAAAAGGAAGAGAAGAAAAAGGAGTGAAAGAGCGAAAAAAAGGAGAGGAGGAGGAGAAAGAAGAGGTGGAAAAGAAGGAAGAAGAGGAGGAGGAGAAAGGAAGAAAATTTCTCAAAATTAAAGGCTCAGAATTGAGGCCTCACATTAGTAGAAACCCCGGACCCTGAGACCATGGCTCACCTGCTAAACACAGTGGGTTGTCAATGGCAAAGCCGAGGTTGCACTGGTCTCAGGATGAAGCAGCTACCAAAGAAGAGAAAAAGCGCAGAGGAAATGACTTTAGATGCTTGGAGGTGAGGAGGACCCGGAGGTCAGGATGTGGCTACATGAACAGCAAAGAGCAAGGATGGGGCAAACAGACGTGGGCTTTGGCAAGTTCCTCAGGGGCCAGGAGCTGTCCTCAATGGGCTCAGGAGATGGTAGGGGCTCTCCCTTCTAACAAGAGCTGAAAAGGATCTAAGAGTGAGGACAGAGAGAAAGTCTAGTCCTGGCTTATCATCAGTACTTTGAGATGATGAAACAATTAATAATAATAACTCTCAGTAAGAGCTGCTTGTGAACCAGGAACCATGAGTGCTCAGCCCTGAATGCATTATTTCATCTTGACAAATATGCTCCTAAGGAGTGATTATTCTTATTGCTTTTTAGCAGATGAGAAAACTGAGACTGCAAAATATTCCACAAACCAAATAGCTAGTCAGCGGCAACGCAAGGCTTTGCAAGTAGCAACTAGGTCTTCCTAATTTCAAGCCAATATTCTTAATTGCTTCATTCTCCCATTGTCAGGAAAGACACACAGTTCTACTATCTTGTCCAACTACATACCAAACAATAATATTATTTTGAATGTAAAGAAATGACATTCTCCCCCCTACCTTATCACTTGCTTTCTGATTCTTATTATACAATTAAAGAAAAAAGTATTTTCAAATTGGAGGAGCTTGGGAGAATTTAAGGCATCAACATGAATGAGATTTGATCACCCTATAAGTGGTGATATGTGAGGTAGCTGAAATCAGGAGGGACACCACCTCTGGTGAAAAGCACTCAGAAAGCAGAGGAAGGACTTACAAAGACACAAGTCACCAACCTGATCCTTTTGTCAAATCGGCTTATTTATATGCAGCCCAACACAGGTCAACAGATGATGGACCGAGAGGTTGTTCAGGCTCCATTCCTCAGAACCTGGGGTAGAACCCTTTGTGGAGTCTGGCTTCAAATGCTGATAGTAGATGGACATTGGTGCCTTCATTACAAGATCTTCACTCATCGTCCTGATAAATTTTCCAGAACATGACCAGGAACCCAGCAGGTTCAAACATGTCAATCGTCAGCACATCTCTTTCAGGACAACGCATACTTACCAAGCTCACAGAGTTGATATTTAAACCCAGTGTCAATTTATTAGTTGTGTGTGATGGGCAACAACCATTCCAAGGACGGAAGGACATCAAGCCCATCTATCGCTGCACTCTGCCTGGACAGCACATATCATGGTGAAAGGTTTGCTTGGCAATCCTGGAATCAGAACAAAGAGAGTTAAAGACGCAAATTCTTAATCTTGCTGAGATGGCCAGATACAACCATCTATCAGAGGACAGGTTTTCGGCTACAGTTCCTTCTCTCAGGACACACAGGGCCTGACAGGCCCTGGCAAGTTTTCATGGAAGACTGTTCTTATGCTTCCATGACTGACTGGTGTTTGTTTATTTTTTCCTTTAGATATGAATAACGTATTTAATCTGATTTCAATCAAATCGGGTAGGCACAGGAGCCATTGTCTGTTTTAAGGTAGCTTCCTTTCTCTACTTTTATCTATTACTTGTTTATCTTAAAAATAAATTATCTGATCAACTTATTTCCCTGTTAAGAAAAGCTTTTCCAAGGTCTTAGAGAAAGCCTGACATAAAACCCCAATATGCATTTTAACATTATTGGTGAGGAGAAAGAAGATGAGAGGCAGAATATTAAGGCCAACTAATTTTCCCTGGAAAACCAAGAATTCAATACCAGTATAATATATCTATATTTTATCACTCATTCATTTATTCATTCTTTCATTCTTCAAGCACTTATTGAAAACCTGTTACTTATGTGAAATGTTCTATATTCAGGGAAACAGTAATGAAGAAATCAAAGTTTCGACTTCCATGGACTTTAAATTCAAGTGACAGGGGCAGAAAACAGATGTCAGGGAAAACATAAACTATAAGAGAAAAAAGCAAGTAGCAGCAAGTATTCTGAAGAAGATATAGCATATCTTACTGAATAACTGGCAGGGAGACTGGGAGCCCAGAAAACCCTCTCTGAGGTGGTTATGTGTAAGCTGAGACCTACATGGCAAGAAGGAAACAGCTATGCATAAATCTAGAACAACCTTCCAAACAAAGGAAACAGCTGGTCCGGGTCATGCATCTATCCGTGATGTTAAACATCTCTCACTTATGAGAATTTCACAAAAGAATTCTGTTGGCAGGAACTGCACACATTGCTCTTCTCTAGAATATTGTGTAGATAGAGCTAAAATTTAAATGCTTGTTAGTTTCAGGGCATCATCCATGGAACTTGTAGCTGTACAGACACAGGTTTCTCATTTATTCATCCAACCATTCTATATCTAGTAGATGATGAAGATGATCAAAGAGAATTTCCAATGCTTTGGTTGCTTTCCTAGACTTCTCCCCTCCCCACACCAATAGCTTTAAAAGTCTGGCAAGATTCCCTCCCAGTCCCAAGACCTCTACCAAAGGGGTCATGTTGAGCATCTATTCTCTCATAGACACATTTAATTTTCTGAGCTGAGAGGTTTGGTTAGATTACCTTCTTTTGTTAACTCTTGTTTCTCATTAGAGTACTAGAAAGGCAGCAAAATTCTGAGGTTTGGCCACCATTCACTAGCAGGTAAACTATACCCAGTTTTTGGGCTCCAGTTTTTAATAATTGTGATGAAAGTCAGTTCTCATTTCTCATGTAGAGTTGCAGTAGAAAAGGAAGAAAAACAAAAACTAGGAAATCACAGTAGATAGATTTTTACTGCCCTAAGTTTTTCATGCCCATAATATTTGGTATTGGCTCAAAGTAGCCGTTGAGAGGGGAAAGGGAGTGAACACTTTGCGGTGGTCAATCCTCAGAATGACAACGTCTTAGTCTGTGGTTTGTGGGTTTCCTTTGGTGTATTCTGTCCCTTTAGATACTTCACTGTTTGTTTCCCATTTTAAAACTCACCACTTAAAAATGTTCTGTTTTCCTACTTAATGTAGGAAAATGCCCAGAATGTTCTAGTTTAATAGCAATTTGTTATGAAAACATGCAAACCCAGAATCTAGGATCTCATCTTACAAACATCCAACATCCATTCTCTTGAATTCAATTTTCAAGAACTTGTTCTTAAAATGTGATCTTGTGGTATTGGCATTAATGAGTGATGGGATTCATCTTCCCCAAACATCTCCAAGTATCTCTACGTCAGTGATATTCCAATGGGGGTTAGCCATCACCATTAGAATGAGAAAAACCTTATAAATTTCTACATTACCAGATATAAGTCATACACTTCCCAGGCCTTCAGTACAGTCTTCTTCCACTCCTGCATAAAAGATGTAACTTATCATTATTTCCTCTTCATTAAAACTTCAACCACAGTGAACTAAAATGTCACCAGAACTATACTTGTATTTCCTTGAATTATGTAAGTCATCCTACTTGACTTATATGCCTCTCTGACTTCCCTTTTAACAGCTAAGAGTGTGGTAGGCAGTGGCCAGGAGTTTTTAAAGCTACTCTGATGTGCTTAGGGTGGAACATAATATAAGAATCAGCAATGCCCTTCACTATGCTTTCCCAGGAACTTCAGAGGAAGTTCATAATACCTCTTGCACAACATTGAAATAATCAGACTGGTCCCTTTAGTCAAATAATTCAGTTGTGTATTTAGCAATTAAATAAAAACATTTAAACCTAAAATCTCCAAATGTAAATCCTGGGTCAGGCTTTATCTGAATCTTCCACACTATTTTGCTTTATCCAGATTTTCTACACAAGATGTAGATGAAAAGTTATAGCATTAAAGAATTTTTGAGCAATGAGAGAATGCTAATGAAAATGTATAAAATGAACATCCCAATTAGAAATTTGGGATATTCTAAAATCCCAATTTAGAATATTGACATAGTTTCATTATCTTTATTTTAGAAATTTTAAAAAGCTATTTAAGGATAGTGCATTGTTTTTCAACTGATTTACTAAGACCTTGGGCTAGTCATTTCCCTTTAAAATAATTTTGTTTATTTCCATTTGTGAAACAAGAATGAGAAACAGCATTTTATGTATCTGTCCATAAAGCTCTGAAATTGCTTCAAATGAAGGATTTATATAACCAGGAAGCACCCTATTGTGGTTTTTATTATTAATTGACTCAGAGAACTTGTTCTAATAATTAATTCAATTTCCTACTAAATCTTGGGAGAAACTACTTGGGAGATGCTCTGATAACTTGACCGCCAGTTATCAGAGCATCAATTAGGGAAAATCAACAATGCTTTCAATGGAAGTGACACATTCAGGGGGGACTTCAAGTCCCATGTGAGGAAGCACCCTCTGCCAGGTACCTGAGCAAATAAGGAAAACATTGGCCTACCGAAGGTGACTTGTGCCTGATTTATTTTCTAACTTTTGATACCTGCCTACTTAGCTCCAGATTGGGCTTCATCCAAGACTGAGGGTGTCTGGCTTCTCTCCCCATTGACTCAAAGTGCCTGGAAGTGTGGACACCTTTACCTACCCCAACCCATCCCTTGACGCTGCCTGCGGGAATTCATCCCCCTACCCAGAAACTTGGCAATCAAAATATACACAGTGGATAAGGAAGACAGTGTCTGTATTTCAGAACCACACATATTCTTTGAGACCAAAGGAAGAAAGGTTTATTTGGGTTGGGACTGAAATTTTCTGTAGCACATGATATAACTCAACCTATCTATATTGCTCACTTGAACAATTGAAATACCGGGATCCCAGAGTAAGAAAGAGGTCTTTTAATCCTGTATAGATTATTGTAATGCCTGGATATGTCCTAGAGTATATTAAGCAGATAATCAAAAAGTATCAGCAAAGTTCCTTGAGGGATGGGAGGAAGAATTTGGAACTTTACCATCAAGGAATCCCTTGATACTGTGTCAAACTTTAGGGACACCCAAATCAATATGTCATGCCCTCAATCCTGAAGCTTACTCTTATGTAGGTAGTGGAGAAGCTTAGCCGACCTATTGGCATGTGTAAGAATTACTTCTGGAGAACCTCTATTCTTGCTTAGATGTGGCCTCAGTTTCTCTAAGCCCAACTCTGCAAGTGAAATCATTGCCCTCCCCTTTACATGGGACATGATATCTAGGAGTGAAAGTCTCCCCGGCAACGTGGGAGATGACTCCCAGGGATGAAATTGGCCCTGGCACCATGGGATCAACAATTCCATCCTGACCAAAAAGGGAGAGAGAAGTGTAACCAATAAAATATCAGTGGCAGAGAGAGTTCAAATAGAGTCAAGGGGCTACTCTTCAGTTAGACCTTGCTACCTATCATAACCTGCCAAACCCCAGTCAGGACCATTCCCGCTAATCATAAAGAGCACTTAGGGCAATATATTAGATTCCACAAGGGTTCCATGCACTAGAGTAACTTTCCAGAAACCTACAACCTCCAGATGGGTCTCTGGTCCAGGTAAGTCCTGAAACCTAGAGGGCCCAGCCTCTCCAGAACACTAGATAGTTCCATCTCCCTACTCCATATTAGTGACAGACCCTTCTAGTATGAAAAAGTTAGAATGGCTATAGTTCAAACACCCCTAAAGAGAGGGATGGAAAGATCAAAGTGATGGTAGAGTTACATAGTGAAGATAGAGTTTAACAAATGAATATGAATGCTGAATCATTAAATTGATATCTCTTTTAGTCTCCAGTATCTTAGAGCAGCTAGAAGTAAAGACCTAAAATTGTGGAATTATAACCCATGTCAAACTCTGAAATATGTTCTACAACTAATTGTGGTGCAGTGTTTTGAAATTTAGTGCTCTTTTGTATATATGTTAGTTTTCACAAAATAAAGAAGGAAAAAAAGTAAATTGTGATGATAAACACATATTTAAGCCTTCTAGCCTCCTATAATTCTGGAACAGCTAGAAGAAAAAATCTGAGAGGATGGTATGGTAGCCCATGACAAACTCTGGGATCGGTCCTGTAACTACCTGTTGAAGAGCGCTTTGAAAACTATTGCTTTTTTATTTCTCTGCTTTGTATATATGTCATACTATGCAATAAAAAAGTTAAAAGAAAATACATACATATATATATGTATACACACACACACAGTGGAGATCAAAGGTGATTTCTTAGTTGACAAATAAAGCTTCTAGACGTTAATGCAATTAAATACATTTATTGTGCTTTTAGGGATAATATGTATTTCCCACATCAAATTTTATTTCTTCCTCGTCACTCTTTCATTTGTCCCTCCTGCCAGTTGTGACATTATATAGGAAGAACATCTAACAGAGTTTTTGAAGACCTGGGAGTTAATTGGACATAAGGATGAACTGAGTAGAAGTTAGTCAGGTACAAAGTGGAGGAAGAACATTCGGAACAAAAGGAATATTTTGTTAAATATCTGGGACAAGAAATGAGCAGGCCTTTTCTATGCCCCCAGGCTAGTTTCCAAGGGGAGGGGACAAGTTCTGGAGCATGAGAGATAAGCAGAAGCCAGGAGATCTGGACTTTCCTCTGGCTCGAAGACCAGAAAGCCTATTGTCAGCAGAAGCCCGATGGGGTGTCGGCTTAGTTTGCTGAAGCTCTGCTGGGGCAAAGTATCAAACACTAGTTGGCTTAAACAGTAGGGATTTACTTTTTCATGGTTCTGGAGGCCAGAAGTCTGAAATCAAGCGTTGGCAGGACCAGGCTCCCTAGTAAAGGGGAGACTCGATTCCATTTCTCACCCCTGGCTTCTGGTGGGTGGTGGGCAACCCATGGCATTTCTGGGCTTGGGGTGGCATCACTCAGTCTCTGTTTTTTCTCACATGGCCATCTCTCTCTCTTTCGGTCTGTCTCTCACTCTGGGCCCAAATTTCCTCTCCTTATAAAGACATCAGTCATATTGAATTAGGCCCTGCCCTAATCCAGTTTGGCCTCAGTTTAACTAATGACATCTTCAAAGATCCTATTTCCAAGGAAATTCATATTCACAGGGCAAGAGTTAGGATTTGAGCATGTCTTTCTGGGGGACACAGTTCAACCCATTAGAGGTGTCTATTCTGGCACCAGGTAAGAGTTAAGGAGCTTGAGTGGTCAAGCTCAGGTGGGTGGTCAGTTCAGGAGTTATCTTGGGCTTTTGAGGGCATCAGAAAAGTATTGAACAGCCTTGTTCAAAATCCCAGACAACTACTTCAAATGAAGTCCCATCTTTGGTGTCTTCTAATCTAGGCAATTTATAGGCAAAAAAAAAATGGATTTGGGTTCCCACTGTCTGCCAGAAGTGTAAGGAGAAGTAATGGATTTCAAAGTTTCCCAACATTAGAAGAAGAAGAACATGGAATATAAGAGCCTTCTTTGTGTCCAAGTAAATTCCGTTCTGCTGTGCTGGATGAGTATGACAGGAGACATTCTATAAATACAAGTTAAACTAGGCTCACACCTCCACATATATTCTCCTAAATTAGTCTGCAGTGGTGTACCTTGCTGTATATATCAGTCTTAGCATTTTCACTTTTCTTAAGGAAAATTTGCAACTTGACTGAAGGATGATTCTCATTTTGATGTTTACTGTCAGAGATAGTAATCACACTTATTGAAATATTCAAGGGCAATTAAATTGCTCTTATCCTTCACAGAAAGAAGCATGTTTGTTGTTTTTTTCTTATAGTTTCAATTTCTAAATAAGGTTCTGCTCATTGCTGCTGTCTTTGTGGTCCAGGACTGGGCAGGATGGAGTTAAGGTGAGTTAAGATACAAACATGGAGGGGAGGGGTGAAAGAGAAAGGCCTTTCTCTCCAGAGAGGTCTTTGACATGGAAATGAGCCCCCTGAAGAGAATGGGGAAGGGGAACACCCTGCTGGTGTAGGAGTTGGGGAAGAGGAGGCCAGAAAACAAATGCCTCATACCTCCAGAAAAGCAAACAGTAAGAATGAAAGAGATGCCTGTTGAGCTCCTCCTCCTGTCCTCAAAGGGTAGAGGAGGCGACTGGGTAGAGGCCTTCAGAAAGGAGATTGGAGGCAACACTCTCAAGTGACAGCATCACATGCACAATCAGCACAGTGTAAAGCTTAGGTAAATTGGAGTTCTTACTTTTCACATTCAGATTGTGAATAAAGGGGCCCTGAGAAGGGGAAAGTAGACTTCTGTTATTTTATCAATGGTGAATCAGTGAAATTCTAGAAAGAGTTTCCCACACTTCGTTTCACCCCAGTTAGGATTTTCTTGCTTTCACCAGCTCCTTGCCACTGTCATTTATTCTGTGTTTTACTGGTCTTTTCTTCTTTAGAAGGGGCCCAAATCATGTCAGTTGATGAGCAAACACGGTAACCAGTCTGAGATTTCCTCATCTTCTCTTGGGTAAGTGTAACTGCTACTTTCATTGTCAGTTTTAAAGTCAGCTCAGCGAGGAGAGTTATTGATTGAAAGTACTTAGGATGGAACACGATATGCAGTAAGGACAGATTTTCCAACACCCCCCTAAACACACACACACACACACACAAACAATTCTACTGAAATAATCAGCTTCTTGGTAGAGAATAAGTTCTTTCTCCCGGTTTTGGATGCTCAGCCCATTTTTCTCTTCTTGCTATTGGGATACTGAGGTGGAGGGAGAGCATGATGCAGGAAGCAAACAGGCACAGGAAATGTGGGAGTGGGGCTTTTAGTCATCTCCCTTCCTTTATTGAATTGGTTCAGTCATCTGTACTCCAGGATCTTTCAGGGGAAGGAGAAGACTGCTATTCCATACTTTCTGTGCAAGGGAAAAAAAAAAAAAAAAAAGCAGAGACCACCATAGAAACCAAAAGGGAAATGAGAACTTCATTATTTCCCAGACTATCCTCACATTTCCGTAAACTGATTTGGAAGAGAAGTCTACAGGAACCTCCACAACTTAGCTGCTATGGAATTTGGGGTTAATGTCATTACTATTTTGCAAATTAAAATGACTATCACAGACAGAAAAAAATACAAAAAATAGATGCATACTTTTTCAGTTTGCAAATGCTGCCAGAACGCAATATACCAGAAATGAATTGGCTTTTACAAAACGGATTTAATAAGTTACAAATTTACTGTCCTAAGGCCATGGAAATGTCAAATTAAGGCATCAACAAGAGAATACCTTCACTTGAGAAAGTCTGATCTTTGTCACATGGGAAGGCACAAGGTAATGCTTGCTGGCCTTCTCTCCTGGGTTAGTTTCAAAATGGCTTTCTCAGCTCCTGTGGGTTCTTCTGTCTTCTCCAGGGGCATTTTCTTTCTCTAAGCGTCTATGGGTTTTCTCTTAGCTTCTACGGGGCAAACCCTGGATTTCAACTCCTAGCTTAGCATCTCCCGGGGCATTTTCTGTCTCCAAGCAACTCTCACCATCTGTGTTCTTTACTTGGTTTCATCTCTCTATTCTCTGTATTGACACTGAGTTCTCAGAATGTTTTCTGTCTCTTATTCTCTTCATATAGGACTCCAGTAAAAAGATTAAGACCCAGCTAGAATGGGTGGAGTCATAGCTCCATGGAAACAACCTAATCAAAAGGTCCTTACCAATGATAGGTCTGCCCCCACAAGACTGGATTAGAAGAGCATAGGCTTTTCTGGGGTACATAACACTTTCAAAACAGCACACATGCCCCCTGCACCCAGCTATCTCCACACATATATAGCAAACCCCACAACAACCCCACCAGAGGCAACAATAGTTAAACTCAGTTAAGCCACCCTGTGCACCTGTTGGGTGTATATGGTAGATTCTCTTTGACTTACAGTGGAGATCATTGTAGACAAATGTTTGTAATACGCTTTTTACATTTTTTTACATTTAACAACACTTCATGGACAAATTTCCTCGCCAATAAGTATTCATCTGCATTTATTTTTAATGACTGTGTGTGTATTAATCTCATTCTTGTTGCTGGGCAGATAGCCAGAGTTGAGAAAATGGAGGCTCTAAAGGAATACTTTAAATACCATGATTGCGTTGGCTATTGCCATTGACTCCCCGAAGTCAGGAGTAAGTGTAGGGTGGCACTAAGGCAGGCCTCTACTCCCTCAAACTCACCCATTGTCAGCAGGATGAGAGAAGAAGGTAGCCAGCGTCCACTGTCGGGCAGGCGACCCTGAAACAGGGGTGTCCTGTGGTGCCTAGGAAAAGAGCTGATCAGCCATGAGCCCCCAGAGCACTCCCCATTTCAGCCCTTCCCCTAGGGGAGCTTTGGCTACCTGTAGATGGGCTCGGCCTTCCCACCAATGCCCACCATCATTTTTCTCTCAGGTCTTGGATATTATTATTATTAAACTCCAAAGCAAATCAAGATAAACATTTTACTGTTAGATAGTGGCTGCCGATGTCTCTGTTATCAGGAACTTCACATTTTCTGTGTGGTCTAGTTCACAGATAGCTTGCTTCAAATACAGACTGCACAGGAAGCAGTAAGGAGAATTGCTTATCTCCCCTTGTTTTCCTGGTTTCCTTGCCCCAAACAAAGGAGAGTTGCTTCTTTTTCTCTGTCTTCAGCTTCATTCTGTGTTGTGCCTTTTTTCTCGCATCCCAGGGGAGGAGCCTAAGGGCACACACAGGACATCTGAGGAGATCCCCTCCCCAGCCTTCCATCTGCTTCTGGACAGACACCTCTGGGAGAGGAGCTCCTTGTGTTTTACAGCAATAAGTAGAGCAGAGAGGAGGCCAGGAAAGCAGGGCAGGGATTGGTGGGACTATCATCTACTCACAGATGAAACATCTATTACAACTAACCCTGACCACATAGCTCAAATGGCTCTTATTACAATTTCAAGCTGCTTTTAAAACAAATATGTCAGGGTAAACCAGTATATTATCTCAGATTCTGAGACAGACTGCAGAAGATATCAGTCATAAGAAATAAATGAAATGTAATAAGTGCTGTGATAACTTGATTTCTTGCTTTGCTTGTTAAGTGACAGAATTTTAATAGGCAAATAGCTGAAAATAACTCCAACCTAAATAATGACATAATTATATAGTACAATTACTTTCAAACCCAGCCCTTATCAGCTCTTCTTACCACTGCCTTACTAATAATATAAAACATTGAGTATTTACTATTTGCTAGACACACATCTAAGTGTTTTACATGTATTGATTCATTGACTCCCCAATCCTATGAAACAAGTACTATTAGATCATTGATTTTTTGACAAGGATATTGAAGCATAGAGAAATCCAGTCAGTTGCTCCAAGGTCCTGGCTCATAAGTCCTGGATTCAAAGACAGGTCATCTAGCTTCCATGGTTTCACTCTTAATCCCGGTGCTCTGCAGCCACTCCTTGCTAGGAACTGGCTCTGATTCTTAACCCCCTTTCCTGATGGGTCCATCCATTCTGTCTGCCAGCAGCTGTCAGTGTATTTATCCATGCACAGAACTTGTATCGTGTTACCACCCTATTTGAAGTTCATCAATGATAGCCTATGAAAGCCTACAGAAAACAACCCTGACAGCTTAGTGCAGATCCTGGGACCTTTCATACTCCAGCCTGAAATGCCTTTTCAATTGCGTTGTTGTCCCACGACTGCCTTTATAGAAGTCCTTGGCATTTTCTTATCTCTTTGTTTTTATATCACACTCCCTTCCTCAACTTTGTTTAGGAACCACATGAAATTCCAACTCCTCCATGCAGCCCTTGTCAGTCTCCTGGCAAGAAATAAGTTCTCAATGCTCTAGACCCCCATTATACTTTATGAACACTTGTTTGTTTGTGTTTTGCTTTTTTGTTTTTTTGTTGTTGTTGTTTTTGTTAAACAGTATGTTCTTATCTGGTTTAGAGCTCCTGAAAGTTAAGGGTCATGATTCAATCATTCCTTAGAGTACCTTGTGTATGGTAGGTGCTTGATAGATATGCATTGAATTAAATTAAAATTTTGTTAGATTTTGTACTCAGGTGAGACTATCTTATATTTCCACTTGTTTATTTTAGCCCAAGGAGAAAGATGAAGTTTGTCATGTGCATTTGGGAAGGAATATTCCTTCTCAATAAATCAAGGATCTGATAGTACTTGTTTCATAGGACTGGGGAGTCAATGAATCAACACACATAAAGCACTTAAATGTGCACCTAGCAAATAGTAAATACTTGATAATGGTATATGTTATTAGTACTATTCTTTTCATTGGTCCCATTTCACTGATCAGTGCTTAAATGCCCTCATTTCAGGAGATGCACATTGATTGTTGTGGAAAAAAACAAATTCATTGATGGCCTTATTCTGTCTTCTCTCTGGTCAAACCCTCTTCACTCCTATAAAGAAATTGTCTGCAATGTTGGCAAGCAAAGCATGATTGGACAGGGTTGAATGGTGTGGGTGATAAAATGTCAAATTTACATTTCATTATATTGAAAAATAAATTTAAAGAAGAAAAGAAAAAAGAAGAGAAGTGGATTAAAAATATTGCACAAAGAAATAAGCAAAAGTTACAAGAAGTGGTAAGAAAAACAAAAATGAAGAAGAATGGGACAATATGTAGGAAAAGAAAAATACACCATTTTTTTCCTTAGAATAGTATTTTTGGTCCCTGCTCAGACCTAGAGCACTGAATCCACCTTTACTCCCTGAACATGGTTTTCTCAGATACAGCTAAAATAAAACTGGATCTCTCCTTTACAAAGAAGTAAGAGCTTTGCACCCAAATGACCACGCAATCTGAAGAAATTCCTTACCCACCACTTAGGTAAGTCTCTCCTTTTTTACTGCTTGGTCATGGGTCAACTTTGCATTAATATGATGCAGCTGAAGGAAAAGAAGAACAGTGCTGCTTCCATCAGAACCATATATATAGGCCTCTTCCTTTCTCAGCCCCTCCTCACAACTGTGCCACCTTGCTCTGATTCTGTCTTCTGCCAAACATCACACACAGTAGCTTCAAATATACAAATAATTTTTTTCAGTTGGATAAAACTAAGACAGTTGTCATGGGCAAACTGTAGAAAATCTCCTCAACTAGTCTTCAGAGTTACTCAGTTCTCCTGGAGCAGGTTCAAAACATAAATGATTCTTTCTAGCAGTTCTTTTCATTACTCCACTTTTAGCCCAGAGGCTCTCTAGATCCTTGTTTAAGATTCTGCAAACTAGTACATCACAGATCCACAAACCAGACCAAAAGGGAAGCATTTCCTTAAGCTCTATGATATGCTTAATCATCACAGTCTTTACTGGTTGAAGACCTTTGCTTCTCCTTTTATTTTCTGATTAAGCTACCACATGTACCACCTATATATCATCCACATGGTTGAACTTTTCCTGTTCCTAAGAATCTGATTTTCTTTCTAATTCTTCCTCTACATATGAATTCTAGGAACCTCCTAAAATCTATATCTCACAGTGAATCAGTGAATCCTGGTTGGATTCCAATCAAATGAAATTCAATAAGAAAATTAAAGGTTCTGCAGCTAGAAAGAAAATTTATGAACAACTTCATGAGACAAGATGGGAGGCATAGCTTATAGCTACACATGAAAAGAATGTTTGGGAATTTTACTTGTATGCATACACATTGAGAGCCTACAGTGTAATGGACTGACAAAAAATAAAGTCTTCTTATGCTGCATTCATAAAAGGCACATAAAATAGACTAGAAAAGGGTAAATTCTATGTTCCTCTGTATTTTTCAGAATTTACTTGGAATATTGTCTTCTGTTATAGGTAATATATTTAAAGAGGTATGAAGGCAAGCTAGAGAATTCCAGAGCAGCTAAGTAATGAATAAGAAATAGCAGAAAATTATGTTTTGACAAAGATGGAGTAAAAGAGACTAGATTTACCAATCAACCTTAAAACAACAACAGCAAAAGCAGGACAAAATACATGAAACTATGGTTTTGAGACAATTGAAATCAAGAACCAAAGATGGTAATCCCTGAGAGAAGATAAATAAGCAAGGTGAAATCTACAATGCTCCAGATTACTTCCTTGAGAGAAGAACTCACACTGAACTGCGAGTAGAGTCTGTTCCCACAAACCAGACTAGAAAACGTCATAATTCACAGGTCATTGAGTAGACTTGAAGGGAAATGACTCAGTAGTTGGAAATAATTAGTTAAAATGAGGCCAAATAAGTGTTACTCTGGTATGGACCAATAATCTTACAACCATCCCAAAAGAAAGCTCAAGAATACTATTAGGAATATAAAAATATACAACATACAGCAAGGTAAAATCACAATGTCTAGCATTTGGTCAAAGATTACCAGGGATACAAAAATGAAAAAAATATAATACAAATGAGGGAAAAGTCAATTGAAACAGACCCAGAATTGATGCAGGAGTTAGAATTAACAGACAAAGGCATTAAAGCAGTCATTATATATACAGAATATAGGTATGAATTGAATATATTTAAATATTGCATAGAGGCATGAATGATATAAAGAAGATGTAGATAAAACTTCTTGGGATAAAAATGATAATATCTGCGATAAAAATTACCATTGATAGGATTAATGACAGAGTGGATATTGCAGGAAAAAAGGTGGCAAGCTTGTAGAAACCACAATAGAAAGTTTCCAAAATAAAGCAGAGGCAAAAAGAGTTTTTAAAAAAAAGCTTCAATGAGCATGGGACAACTTCAAGTGGCCTAATTTACATTTGGATTCTCAATGAGGCTAGGACAAAAACATTTGAAGAAATAAAGGCTGAAAATTTTAATTTTATATAAACGATAAACCCACAGATCCAAGAAACTCAGAAAACTCCAAACAGAAGAAACATGAGGAAACATCAAGGCACATAATAATCAGATTACTCAAAAGCAATGATAAAGGGAAAATCTTAGAAGCACCAAGGGAAACAAAAACTTACTACATCTACAGGAACAAAGATAAAGTTGAGAGATTTCTCATTAGAGACAACATATTCAAGAAGACATTAGAACATTGAAAGGAAAAGGCTCTTAACCTGGAATTCAACACCCATCAAAAAAACCTTTTAAAAAACAAAGGTGGATTAAAGACTTTTGCAGGCATATGAAAACTGAATGAATTCATCACCAACAAACCCATACTACAATAATTCTTAAAGGGATTCCTTCAGGTGGAAGGAAAATGATGCCAATGAAAGTATAGATCTGCACAATAAAAGGAAGAGTACCTAAAATGGTAGCTACATGGATAAATACACATGATTTTTTTCTTATTATTTATATTTCTTTAAAAGACAATTGAATGAGGCAGTGCAATGGTGGCTCCATGGCAGAATTCTCACCTGCCGTGCCGGAGACCTGGGTTTGATTCCCAGTGCCTGCCCATGCAAAAAAAAAAAAACAGACAATTGAATGTTTAAGCAAAAATAACAATGTAACGTATGATGTAAAATATACATAAAGATAAAATGTATGAAAACAATAGCACATAATAGGGGAGAAATGGCAATGTAATATTGTCGTACACTGCAATTCTACCATACTATTGTAAGGTCCTCATACTATTTATGAAATGCTACAAAGTCACTTAAAGGTAGACTGTAATAAATTAAATTATATACTATAAATCATTAACTACCACTAAAATAACAAAACAAGCAACTGTAATTAATAATCCAACAACAGTACATCCTAGACTATGTTGGGTAGGTAATTAAAAAGTATTGGCAAAGTCCCTTGAGGAGCTTGAGAAAAAATATGTAACTATTAAACTTTCCCACCTGGGAAAACCCTGATACTCTCTCAAATTTGGGGGACTCCCAAGTTAATAGGGTAAGCCCTTGATCTTAAGGCCTGCCCTTAATAAAACTTATTGCTATAGAGGAGAAGCTAAGCCTAATTATAATTATGCAAAAGAGTGACTTTCAAACAATCTCATTTGTTACTCAGATGTGGCCTCTCTCTCTAAGATCAACTCTGTGAGGAAAATTATTGCCCTCCCCCCTAGATGGGACGTGACATTCAGGGGTGAAAGCTCCCTGACAACAAGGGGTGTGACTCCAAGGATGAGTCTGGTCCTGGTACCGTGGAATTGACAATTCCTTCCTGACCAAAAGAGGGAAAAGAAACATAACCAAATAAAATATCAGTGGCTAAGAGAGTTCAAATAGAGATGAGAGGCTGTTCTGAAAGCCACTCTTATGCAAGCTTCAGCTAGATATTGCTAATTGCTGTGGTTTGCCAAACCCCAACCAACATCATTCTTGTTAAACCTAAAGAATGTCAAGAACTCTATCTGAGATTCAACAAAAGTTTCATGCACTAAGTTTTCTTTACAGAAAACCTATAACCTCCAGATGGTTCTTATGCCAGATAAACCCTGAAACCCAGAGGGGCCAGCCTCTCTAAAAACATCAACTAATTCCATCACATGTTGTTGACACCCCTTTTCAACATGAAAAAGTTAGAATTGGAATATCCCTAAAGATTGAGAGAATGATCAAAGGAAAAGGAGTTATAATAGAGAAAATATGACAACATATGACTGTTGAATCATTATATTGATATTTCTTTTAGTCATCAGTGTCTTGGAGCAACTAGAAGGAAAAATCTGAAATTGTGGAAATATAACCCATACCAAACTTTGAAATTTGTTATATAACTACTTGTTAAAATGTACTTTGAAACTTACTGCTTTTTGTATATATTATATTTCACAATAAAAAAACATTAAAATATAATCCAAAAACAAAGGGATAAAATGAAATCATAAAAAAATAATCAATACAGAAAAAAGCAAAAAATAAAGAGACCCAAAGAACAGATGGCCAAATATAAAACAAATAGCAAGATGGTAGACTTAAATCCAATCATGGCAATAATTACGTTAAATGTAAATTGTCCAAGCACCACAATTTAAAGTCAGAGATGGTCAGATTGCATAAAAAACAATTTCTAATTACATGCTACCAAGGAACAAAATAGACAAATCCACAATTGTAGTTGGATACCTAAATATATCTCTGTTTATATTTGATAGAACAAATAGACAGAAAATTATCAAGGATTTAGAATACCTGAATAATGCTACCAATCTGATTGACCTGTTTGACTTTTGTAAAATACTCCACTCAATAATGGCAGAATGATTTTTTTTAGAAGTGCACATGGAACATATATAAATAAAGACCACATGGACCATAAAATAAGTCTCAACAAATTTAAGGATTCAAATCATGCACAGTATAATCTCTGACCACAGAGGAAGTAAATTGAAATCAATTACAGAGAGATCTCTGAAAATTAAATAACATACTTCTATATAACCTATAGGTCAACAAAGAATTCAAAGGGGAAATTGAAAATAATTTAAACTAAATGGAAATGTAAAGACAAAAAATCAAAATTTGTGGGATGTTGCTAGAGCAGATATTATGGGTAAATTTATACCACTAAAAGTTACATTAGAGTAAAATGTATGGATTAAAAATAAATAAATAATAGGGGGAGCAAACGTTAAAATAAATTTAGTAGATTGAAATGCCAGCAATCAATGAAAGGGAGGGGTAAAGTATATAGAAAAAAATAGAGGAAACAAAGGCTAAAATATATTGGGTAGATGGAAATACTAGCAGTTGATGAGAGGGAGGGGTATGAGGTATGGTATGTGTGAGTTTTTTTCTTTTTTCCTTTTATTTCTTTTTCTTTTTTGATGCAAATGTTCTAAGAAATTATCATGGTGATGAATATACAACTATGTGATGATATTATGAGTTGTTGATTATATCCCAAGAATGGAATGATCATATGGTAAGAATGTTCATGACTGTATGCTGTTATGTTTAAAGAAACAAAAGTTAGCTTAGAAAAAAAATTTAAAGTCAACGCACTCATCTTCAACCATAAGAAATTAGAATAGCCTTTGGCAAACTATGACCCTTGAACCAAATCAAGACCACTGCCTGTTTTTTATAAATAAAGTTTTATTTATTTTGTCTATGACAGCTTATTGCTACAATGGCAAACTTTAGTTATTGAGACAGAATCTATACGACCCACAAAGCTTTAAATATTTTACATCTGGTCCATTGCATTAAAAATATGCTCACAGCCATTCATTGTATACTTTGGATGGATTGTATGATTGTGCAACAAAATTGCATTAAAAATAAAAGAGAAAAAGAAAGACTAAAGAGAGGGCAAGTAAATGCAACACATGACCCTAAACTAGAGCAAATAATAGAGGAGAAAATGCCAAAGAAGCAGGAGTGGGACAATTGAAAAAATTGGAATATAGACTCTATCTTTATATCAGTGTTAAATTTCTTGAACTTGATAACTGTATTTAAGGTGGTTATATAAGCAAAAATTCTTGTTGCTTGAAAATATACACAGAAGTGTTAAGTGTTCAAGTAACATGATGTATGCAACCTACCCTCAAATGTTTATGATAAGATATACAGAGTGTTCTAACAACTGTGGCAAAATGTTAAAATGTTGGTAAACCTGCGTATCTGGCTAGGGAGTATATTAGGTTTCTCTGTATTGTTTCTGTATTACTTTTGCAACTGTCCTGTAAGTTTGAAATAATTTCAAAATATAAAGTTTAAAAAGTTTAAAAAAAAAAGATGTTCACACCTGAACTAGGAAATTAAGAGCAAATTAAATAGGCAAAAGAAAAAACAATAATAATAAGGACCACTGCAGAACTTAGTGAAATTTAGAAAACACAAAAGAGTAGAGAAAAACTACAGTGCTTTAAGGAAACATATAAAAGCAATTAGCCTCTAGTCAAATTGATCAAAAAACTGAGAGACGACATAAATTATCAATATCAGAAATGATAGAGGTGACATCGCTATAGGCACTGCAGTTGTTACAGGAAAATGGAAGAATATTATGAACAACTTCATGCTCATCAATTTGACAACTTAGAAGAAATGGAAAAATTCCTTGAAAGGCAAAAATGGCCAAACCTTACTGAACATCGAATAGGTAAACAGAATAATCCTACATCTATTAAAGAAAATAAATTTGTAGATTAAAAACCTTCTATCAAATAGACTCCATGCACACATGATTTCACTAGAAAGTTCTTCCAAAATTTTAAAAAAGAAATAATAATCAAAAACTTTCAGAAAATTGGAAAGGAAGGAGTCTTTCCATCTCAATCCCTGAGATTAACATTAACCTGATACCAAAACCAGACAAAGACATTAAGACAAAAAAAAACAAACAAAAAAGAAACCCTAGGCCAATTTTACTCATGAACAAAACTGCAAAATTCCTTTTTAAATTTTAACAAATCCAGCAATATATAAAAAGTATCATACACTATGACAATGAGGGGTTTATTCCAACAATGCAATGTAGTAAACCATTTTAGTTTAATATTTGAAACACAATCAACTTACTTTGTCTTATTAACAAATTAGAAAAGAAAAATCATGATCATCTCAGTAGAAATATAGAAAACAGACTTTCAAATAAAAACTTTCGCAATAACTATGTAAGAACTGTATAAGAGGGGAAAAAAAGAGCTGTATAAGACACATAAATGGAGAGAGAAAATCGTCATTGATGGAGGCAAACATTCAATTACGTCGCAAGCCGAAGAAAGCCATGTATTGCAAACCATCTTCAGAACCCTGCAGAGTTCAGAGAAAGCACAGCCCTGCTGATACCTCGATTGCCTAATTCTAGCCTCCAGAACTATGTTTTCTGCCACCTGGTTTGAGTGCTTTGTCATGGTAGCCCTTGGAAACTGAGACAGAAGGGAACTTTCTCAACCTGGTAAAACGCATCCATGAAAATCCTACAGGTAATATTATACTTAATGATAAGAGACTGAATGTTCCCTGACCTAAAGCCAGGGAAAAGACAAGGATGCCTGATCATATTGTATTTATTTTACATTGCATTGAAGGTTCTACCCTAATGCAATAAACCAAAAAAATAATTTATTCCATATTGGATAGGAAGAAGTAAAACTCTCTTTTTTCACAAACAATATGATTCTCTATGTTAATGTTCCTGTGGAAACTACCAAAAGAAAAACACCATACACATAATATATAAACTTAGCAAAGTGGCAGAATGCAAGATAAAAATCTGTTATATTTCTATATACTGGCAAAGAACAACTGGAAATTTAAATTTTAAAAATACTATTTAAAATAAAAACAAAGATACAAGTTATTCAGGAATAAATCTGACAATAGATGTACAAGACTGAAAAGTGAAAAACTACAAAACATTGTTAGGATAAATTAAAGGAGATCTAAGTAAATGGAGAAATGCAACATTCATATTATATATGTATTATATATATATATATACAAAACTCAATATTGTTGAAATGTCAGTCCTCCCAATCTGTAGATTCAATACAGTATCAATCAACAGGGTGCACGGGCGGTTTGGTGGTAGAATGCTCACCTTCCATGTGAGAGGCCTGGGTTCAATTCCCGGACCATGTACCTCACCCCACCCCCAAAAAAGATAAGAAAAAATAAGATTCAATACACTATCAGTCAAAATCCCAACAGGTTGTCATAGTAGAAATTGACAAACTGGTTGTAAAATTAATTTGGAAATGCAAGGAATCTAGATTAGTCAAAGCAACTTGGAAAAGGGAATGTAAAGTTTGAGGACTAATACCTAAGTTAAATAAAGAGCAATTAAGCACATGAAAAAATATTCACATTCTTAATCATTCGGGAAATGCAAATTAAAACCATAATGATATGCCAATAAACACCTATCATAATGAGTAAAATTAAAAAGACTGATCTTATCAAGTGTTGGTAAGAACACAGAGGAAATGAAACTCAAAACCAGCTTATGGAATTTTAAAGTGTGCATCCACTTTGGAAAATGGGTTGGCTGTTTTTTTTTTTTTTAAGTTAAACATACATCACCATATAATCTAGTCATTCAACCCTAGGTTTTTGCCCAAGAGAAATGAAATCTTATGCCATACAAAGAATGAAGATGAATGGTCACAGCGGCTTTATTTGTAATATCTAAAACCTGGTAAAAGCCCAAAACTTCATCAACAAGTAAATGAATAAACATATTGTGATATATCCATACAACGGAAAAGAATTCAATAATACAAAGTAATAAACAACTGATACACCCAATGATATGGATAGATCTCAAAATAGTTATTCTAAGTGGAAGAAGTCAGACACAATAAAATGTATTTTTTAGGTTCTAATTAAATGAGGTCCTAGAAAATGGAAACATATATTTTGACAGGTAGCAGGCCAGTGTTTATATGTGCATTGAGAAATGGTAGGAGGAAGTGGGCAAGTATTGCCAGGGGTCACACTGGGGATGATGGCCACACCCACTGTTTTGACTGTGGTGACGCATTGCAGGTATTTTCATTACTTGGGCTACCCAAGCAAACACCATGAAATGGGTTGGCTTAAACAATGGGAATTTATTAGCTTGCAGTGTTGAGACTTAAAGTCCAAATTAAGGCATTATCAGAGCATCAAGGGCACTTTCTTCCCAGGCAGCATTATGGGGCTGGCTGCTGTCAATCTTTGGCTTCTCCATCACACGGTAAGGCACATGGCAGTGTCATCTGGTTTCTCTTTCTCTTCCATTGATTTCAGCTTCTGGCTGGTTGCTCTTTGGCTCTCTTCTATCTGAAATTCATTCCTCTTATAAAGGACTTCGGTAATAGGATTAAGATCCATCCTGACTGAGGTCGGACACACCTTAGCTTAAGTACCCTCATCAAAAAGTCCTATTTGGACAAGGGGTTCATACCCACAGGAATGGACTACATTTAAAGAACATGTTTTCTGGAGTTCATACAGCTTCAAACCACCACAGCTGTTATATAAATATGTCAAAGTATATCCAGTTGTACCCTTTTACTATGTTTAGTTTACTGTGCCATTTATACCTCAATAAGCTAATTTTTTAAAAGGAAAAAGAAATAACTGATAAAATTTAAAGTGTTTAAATAAGGAAAGAGAAAAAATAAGGGGAATATGGCAAGCATCTTCAAATACTTGACAGATTGTCTATGAGCCAGAGGCTCTAGCAGAAGTTTACAAAAATGAAGATTTGGATAACGCACAAGCATGTGTAACTATACTAAATCCATTCTCCATATGGTCCAGTGTCATAATGGTGCAACAGTGAAAAGAACACAGTCCAGCCAATAAAACTGCATCAAAATAATGCAATTTCTTTCTTTTCATTCCTTGAATGCCATGAAGTGTTCAAAGAGTCTCCAGAGATCCTCCATAAAATTTCCCTTTTTTTCCGTCTTTTCTCATACTATGTTGGTTCTCTGCCACTTCTTCCAGCAATGCCTTCCCCTAGCCCATAAACTAAATATAGATTTTTATTTTGTACCTTTTATCTTTCTTGATTCTGCATCATGAAAGTCTGCACAGTCAGGCAACAGCTGATCTGTCCAATCCAGGGGTAAGGAAAGACTGGCATCATTCATGCAGTGAAAGGTTGAAAGCATGGACTCTTGAGTTAGAATTTTGAGTTTCTACGCCTTCCTCGATTACTTATTTGCTGTGTGACACTGATAAATTTGTCTAGCCTCTCTGTTTCATTTGCCTCATCTGTAAAATGGGGATAATAATCCTTTCCTACTTTAACGGTTTGAGCACTGAATGATTTAATACACGTAAGGCACTTAAAAACACACTGGCATGTAGGAAGCTCTCTATAAGAACTAGACATTAGTTTGTATATTAATAATTTTGATCCATTAGTACAGAGATCTTCTTTGAGACCACAGTTTACCCCAAAAGGTTTAGAGAGCCTCAACAAGCTGTGAGCCCCCTATCTCTAAAAGTGATCAAAATGGTGCTAGATGAACACTTTAAGGGAAACTGCATATCATACTAATTCATTTCATATTGATTGGGTCAAAAAGCACTGAAATCCCTTTCATATATGAGAACCTTTATTTCCATGCACCTTTTTCTGCCTCAGTTATGTTTTTTCCCTATTTCCCCAATTCAACCACCCTACATCAGAGCATCTTGAATTCTCTTGATCCTAGACATTTATGTTTTTAGCTGGAAGGTGTTTCAAGAAAAGCCTTTTATCAGAAGATAAAACTGACAATACATAAAAGAGGGAAATAAAAACATGAAAAATGTTAACCTCACAAGAAATCAAATATTTGATAACATGAATAAGTCCCTGCCTTGTATATATACGAGTTTTTAAAACACTCAAAATTTTGTAGAAAAATGGAAAATGCTTTCAACCAACTGCCACACACACAAGACAGGATCTGTCTGCAGGATGGATGAAACAGAAAAACTAATTTGAAGTTAATACCTTCCTCCATACAGAGTACTAACAGGCATTCAACTGTAAAATTCATTTCTCTGTTTCCTTTTTTAATCTATTTGTTTTGCATTCAGGACAGTTCTAAGTAAATAAACATTTTTTCCCCTGGTATTCAAAGGAAAATCCCTTTTCTAATCAAAGTGAAATCAATGACACCAGAGTTTGGTTCTGCATCTAAACATGCAGAATGTGGGACTGTGAGATATTTTCCTTCAGTTCAAGGCCACCACCACCTCCTCTGAAAACATGCCCCCTCTTCCGTGCACATTTACTCTTTCTCTGTTTTATGACTCCCTCCCCTAACCTGCAGATATGTTCACATCTCTGACTACGATCCCTCCTTTGGACCTGTGTCCCTCTTCAGCTGTCAACCAATCTCTCCATCACTTCTGAGTGTGTTTATCTTGCCCTCCTCCCCCACTGTCTCCCCTCTCCTCCTCTTTCACTTGACTGATCCCTGCTCATCCTTTTAGAGCCATCTCAGGTGTCATCTCCTAGCCACGATACCACTCCCCTTCCCCAAGAGGGGATCAATGTTTTTCTAAGGCTCCCAAAATGTCCCATAATACTCTATTGGAATTTACAGTTTCTCTCACTAGCCTTGAGGGTAGGGTTACTTGGCTTGGCCCACAGTTAATAAAAAGGTATACATGGACTCTTATTTATTGAATGAATGCCCCAATTCTAGAAAAATGCATATGAAAGGAATTGATGGAATGTATACACTTGGCTCCTTGGAATTCTGCATTTTTCACATCAACAGGCCAAGTGCTCAGCAATCTCTTTGGTCTCGTGCCATCTCGTGCCATCTCTATGTGCACCCCTATACATGCTCCAGTGTAGAATGGTCAATCCTATCTTTGGTGCTCTCCCACCACAATGCAACAACGACTGTCTGTTTGTCCCTAAGCCATTTGGTCTAATCGCTGTATGATCAATGTAACTTCTCTTGACTTTTTTCCTCCAGAGCCCTTACTCAGAGATGACATTCACAGACCAGCATGCTGTCCGGGGCCTCCTCAGATTGCCATTTATTTCACAGATGGCATAGATAGCATATGTCATAGAAATATACCCTTTCATACTCAATATCATAGAATTTGAGACATAGGGAGATCTGGAGGAAAAACATTTTAACTTGATTTATACAAGGTCACATAATCTGGGAGCTTTTTCAATTGGAAGATTTGAGGAAAGTTTAAAATTTTCATATATTTTATTTGTAAACTCCCCTTCATTGAGGTTTATTGTGGCACAGAACTAGGTTGAGAAGTTTGCTTACATTTTTTCACTAAAGCTTTACAATCACCCTATCAAGTTCACATTAAAATTTCAGATTTTACAGTCAAGAAAACTGAGGCTTGGTGAAATTAGAAAAGTTCATTTAAGTCATAAAGCTAGTAAAATCTCAAGTGAGTTCAGGCTATTTCAGAGCTCACACTCTCTTAACCAGTGTTCTGCCTTGTCATGAAAAATTCAGAAAGACATTTCCATGGAAAACTGAGTCCAGAGACTACATGTGTAGCTAGAGAATGCAGGCTGGGAATACACTTCCTAAATAGAAGATGTAAGCTGAGAAAATATAGAATGACTTGGGGGGAAGAAGAGCCAAATCTTAAAGATTTCAAAAATAAAGAAGTTCCTCTAAAGTTATTCTCTCCAGGAACACTGGTCAAGGACTTCGATTTTATTTTGAGCTATTGGTTAGCAAGTAAAATTGCAATTCACAGATTTTATTAATTATTATTCTGTTGGTGAGCAATTCTTTCAGACTTTTTTAAAGAGAACTAAAAAATGATTAAGCCAGAACTAAACTCATTTGCACTGACACCTTTGTTTTCCTAGTAGAGAGCTCCCGAATATTCTAGGAAAAATAACTCCTTGAGGAAGGGTTTCTGTTCTCAGAAAAACATCCCACAAACCTTTACAACAAAGATGAAAATGTAAGGCCCAAGAGACCTTTTCCTGCCAATAAAGTCACCCTAAGTATGTATGGAATATTCAAATATAAATACGTGGAGGGGCTTCTGTTTGCTTGTTTTCCTATTACATTCCCCTTCCCCATCCTCTCTTTGAGTTAATTATTATCAAATTGCCATAAATCAGAGGAAGCACAGGCTGTGGCTGCCAGACCCTAGCATTTCCCATTGTTTGGTTATACTGGATGTGCTTTGGGGATCATCTTAATCTAAAAGATTTTAGCCAGCAATTCCCTTAGGCTTCTACCTAGCAGAAGTTGGGGGTGGAGTGGAGTATGTGAGATAGATATACATATTATTTATAGTTAAGTTCTTAAATTAAAAATAAAAGAATGGCAAGACAACATCAAGACACTCCCCCAAGCACGCGTGCATACACACACACACACACACACATTCCTCTCTTCCTCCCCAAACTGCTTCTGTTCAAAAAAATTCTGAGAGAATTGGGAAAGGGTGGGTGTGGGGCAAGGAGAGGGAGGCATTTGCTTTCCATTGCCTACGTTTCTGTCCAGTTTGGTGTTTACAATCAGGTTCTTGCAATAGTTTCAGGTAAAACAATAACATTTCTGAATACGAACTAAATGAAAAGGCAAAAAGACCCACATATATATATGCACACAGCCATGTAATAAAAAAAGCAGAAGGCTGCACAAGCAAACTATGTTGTATTACTTTTGGGTGGGAGGCAGAAGTCTTCTCTTGAAGGTGTTTTTCCTTGCCCAGGGGTGGTGGGATAAGGGAAGAGGAGGGCAGATTTGAGTCCGGCGCTGATGGGCAGTTTCTGTGAGAAATTATCCACTCCAATGAGTTTTGTTATCTTGGCAATTTCCCTCTGCGAATTGATGGTGGCCTTTGCTGTCAGGCAGGGGGTGGTGCAGGGAGGGGATGTTGTTTCTAGAGGGGAAGGGAGTGGGGGCAGCCGTCTGGCTGAGAAACTGGAAAGGCCCTGGGAGAATGGAATGTTGTTGCTCCTCTGTTTCTGAAGCCACTCTTCTTTGTGATCATGTTTACGCTTTAAAATTTCACACTGCAGTCAAACCAGGCAAGGTATAATTTAACACCTCTCCCCCAAACACCATAAAACTGCACTTGCTTGTGTGCACACAGCACACAATTTTTGTGGGCATTTGAGATGGGTGACTTTGGGGGGAAAAAATCACATTTTAATTAATAACCAAAACATAACAGTCAAATATTTTAAATGCAGCCTACTTTTGCTTTTTCCAGTAGCGTTTTCTTCCCTCTTTTATGGAGGCCACATATAAACCCAGGTGCTGTCATTCTCAACGATAATTTAGGATTATGCTGAGGATGAAAGTTGTAAATAAGATGAAGTTAAAGTACATATTTAGAGAGAGCATTCTACAGTGACATAAAAAAAGCAAGCTTTAAGTTGACCAAGAGAAAGAATATTCCAGCAATCACCAAAAGATTCCACAGCTGTTAAACTAGAGAAACTGCTTTTCTTTCTTTGATCCTAATTCATCATCTCTCACAATTACTTCATAACTCATCAAGGCTTTTATGAGAATGTTAGTAGCCAAAAGAGCCACTTTGATTGTCTTCATTCCATTGGCACACTATTTACAGCCCTTGCTTATTGCCACTAATAACTTTTTTTTAATTTTAAAATTTGTTCACTTGAAATCTGCTTTAACAACAACAGAAAAATAAAGTTTGAAATATTAACATAGTATGTGGCCAGCACGTCAATTTTCTTCAGCATGTCTTTACAACATGTCATAAAAATGTTCTCAGAGAAAAGGAAAGCATGAAGTTGTTGATCTTGCTGACTGTTGCATCAGGTTTGGTTGATTGTTTTCTCATTATTTGAGGACATACTGCTTTGAAGAACTGTTATAAGAATATATTACATGATGTATAGACCTACATGATAGACAAGTAACCACGTCTGAATACATTCACAAGAACATATGTTAGGTTTTGCTAATGCAATCATACACCAGGTATAAATACTGCCCTTAATTTGTGTGTAGTCCAATAAGGACTTTAAATAATAGTGTCCCACTTGAATTTATCCTAGGCCCTTGTAATGGTCAGCTGCTGCCACAGCAGCACTACATAATAACAACAAAACTTCTTGACATTTCAGTGGTTTATAACACTGAACATTTATTTTTTGCCCACATATCTGTAGTTTGGGCTCAGAGGCTGGGCTCCTCTGGGCCTAGATCCAAACTTTGGGTTGGGTCCAGGTCTGCTACAACTTCCTTGAACAGTGGCTCTCTAAGGCATATTCTTTTCAAATAAAAAAGGGAAAGCACAAAAGGGAAAGCTCCAATGCATTTTCAAGCCTCTGCTCTCCTCAAGCATGCTAGTCTTATTGGCTAATACAAGCCACATAGGCAAGCTTAGCAATAGGCAACAGGGAATTCAATTCTTCCCATGGAGATAAAAAAGAAGATGGTGGATGTTTGCAGGCAAAAATCCAATCTCATAAAGACCACTCTCTTTTCATATTATTCTTTCTCTAAGAGAGCTCATCAAACCCAGAGATTTCACTCCTATCTATGCATGAATAATTCACTAATTTATATCTACAGCTCAGAACTCTGTTTTGAGTTCTAGATTTTTAAGCCAAAGAGCTACTTGATTACTGCACTTGGATATTTCAAAGACACTTCAAACGTAGTATGTCTTAAAGAAAGCTATGACTATCCCCACTGCCTCCCATAGACCAAAACCCAGTATTCTCCCAGAATTGTTCCGGGAAGCTTCTATGCCACTGATTGCCACAACAGCCACTTTGGCAACTAGAAACCTGGGACTCCATATTTCTCCCTCTCCTGAAAGTCTCATTTACCTTCTGTGATGGTTTGAAACTATACCTGCCCCAGAAAAGAATATGTTCTTTAAGCTGATTCATTACTATGTGTGTGGATCTATTGTAAGTAGTATCTTTTGGTGGGTAGGATCTTAACTTAAGTTGAGATGTGACCACCTCATTCACAGTGGGTCTTAATCCTCTTACTGGAGTCCTCTGAAGCAAAGAGAAACACAT
>PVIY010004517.1:7759-102320 GCA_004026745.1 Myrmecophaga tridactyla
CCCAAACGGGTGGAGACATGTCGTCACCTAATCCAATTTAACAACCACTCTTGACTAAATCACATCACCCAGGGAGATGATCTCATTACAGTTTCAAACATACAGTATTGACTAGAGATTATTCTACCTTTATGAAATGGGACTTACATTAAAACATGGCTTTTCTTAGGGGGCATACTTCCTTTCAAACCAGCACAGGTATTTTTTATTTTGGGTACAACATTAAGAAATTTGATGATTTTGGTTTTTGTTCAAGAAACTGACATTAAATGCATAATTTTATTATTGAAAAAAGAGTGGAAAAATTTGAAGAACTAAGCAAACTCCCCCAAAATAAAACAAAAATGACACTGAAGAATAAAAGGAAACTTGAACAAATAAAGAGCATATGATGACTTTTATTAAAAATTAAAAATTCAGCATAAAGATCCCAATTGTACCTAATAAAGCCATAAAATTAATAAGATCCTCCAAAAAGTTGCCATAAGAGTTTTGCAAACTCATTCAGATGATTCTGAAGGAAATGGGGAAAATAAACATGCTAGAACAGTCAAGAAAATTCTTATGAAGAAGTATATTGGGAGCAGGATGGATAAACCCAATTTTAATATAAATTATGAAATTTTTAAAATAAAATATGTTATCAATGGAAGAGAAGATGAAATCCAGAAATATACTTAAATGAATATAAAAATTCAGTGAAAAATAAATTTCATAATGGGAGCTATTGATGAATCTTTCACAAAATTGTGTGATTAAATGAGTAGACATCAGGAAAATATAAATTTCTATTCCTATTTCTCATGTTGCAGCAAAATAAATATTGGGTAAGTTAAATATTTAAACATTTAAATCAAACAAAATAAAGCATGAAACTTGAGAAGAAACTATAGGAAGTTTAATATACAGTTTCATAGAGAGGTAATTTTTGTATACATTATACTCAAAATTAATAAAAGATAGATATAGCCACATAAAAATAAAAATGCAATTCTGCATGGCAAAATGCATAATAAAAAGCAACTAAAAAGAAATGACAAAGAAATACACATATGCAATTATAGCAGATGAAGGACTAAATTCCTTCATAAAGAATTTTACAAATTGATGACACCCACAATTCATTAGAACAGTAGTCAAAGAATATGAGTAATAGTTCACAGAAATGGGAAAAATGTAGAAAATATAATATTATAATTACATAAAATAACTATGTACATATTTTATAAATTATAATATAGCATAATATTTACAAATATTTATCAATATCATAAAAACAATTTATATATGGTTAAATATGTGATACAACAATTATAGCAGCACATTAATGTTAGAATCTATGTAGAACGAATGTGGGTGTTCTTGTAAAAATGTTTTCAACTTCTCTGTATGTTTGTAAAATTTAATAATAAAACATTGAGAAAGATATATAGTTCCCAGTTTTCAACTATGATTTGGCCAAACAAACAAAATAAATTTAAAAAAAATACCTGATATCATAGTACTAGAGAGGGTATGAGTTAGGAGGCACTCATACATTTTTTTAAGAGAGCAAATTTATAGTATCTAACAGTTTTTTCTCAAAGTTTTCAAAATTTGTTTTGAAAAAATCACACAATCAAAAAAAAAAGATAAAAAATCACACAATCTTTTAAATTTATCTATTTTACAATTATCTTATAGATGACATGGTTAATGATATTCATTGTCATTGGATGCAATCAAAAAAGCTCCTAGAAATTTAGGTTATGTACAGTGGATAGATTGTTATGGAAATTGCTAAAATCATACACAATGGAATAATATGTAGTCATTGAGTAGCATGATCCATATGTACTTATATGGGCTGAATGCCAAATTCCAGAACACTATTTAAAGTGTGCCAATATATACTTTAAAAATAAACATGTGCATATTGCATTATATAAAAGGAACGCATATGCATGTAAATATATATATAAGAAGATATTTCTATAATATCTTTGGAAGCATTTTTTTAAATGGTAAAACTGGTACCTCTTAAGAGAACATGGCTGGAAGGGCTATTGTGCACAGCTGTGTTAGATTAATTCAGTATGTTCATATTAAAGAGATGGTACAAAAATAAATATTAGAAATTGAGCACTCAAAGAGTTCATTCCTATAGTTTTAATAAATTAACTTTATACATATTATTTCCCCCAAATTATAGTATTATCCCATACAATTGCTAACCAAGATGTTAAATGAAAACACAACTTATTTCAATCTAAGTATAAAATATGCTATAATTTAGCTAAAACAAGCAAATTTTTGCATGTAGCTTATTGCGAGTTCTTTTGGAAGTTTGGAAAGTTCTATTAGGAATATTCTTGTCTTAAAATGACTGGGTGAGAAGACAACAGACATCTAATACTCAAATACAGATTCTAGTTGGCAGGCCCATTTTTTAAGAAAAAATGTATTAAATTCAAAATGGAATATTAAATAAAACAGTGGATATTAATTTTAGATAAAATAAGCAATCACAGCAAATTTCCTATTTAGAAAGGTGATAACTATTAAAACCTCAAAATTCCAGAAGTATGACATTTAAACATTATTACAATTATTGCCATCATTAGTTAATTGTCTAGCACACACTTCTGTGATACTTTTATTTACTACATTTTTTGCCACATAATTTCTTACTGACTTGTCATATCCCATGATTTATGTGGAGTATAGAAAGATATTTCAGTCTTTCTGCTAGCACGGTTGATACAAATTTATTTTTTCATTTTTTACTATGGATAACTTAGGTTTTGGTTTTATTTCATTTTCATTTTTGTTTTTTGTTTTTGTTTTTGTTTTTTAAGCTACATAGTTTCTAGACTCAGGCAACACCTCAAAGCCTGTCAATCCTCTAATCTCTAGATCAGCCGGTTTCCCTAATGACTAATTTCCCTAATTACTGTAAGTACACTTATTGGCCATTTATATAACTTCTTTGGAGAAATGAGAGCTCAAATCAGTTGCCCATTTTTAAGTGGGTGATTTGTCTTTATAGCAAAGAGTTATGAGAGTTCTTTATTATTGTAGACACAAGTCCCTTACCACAAACTATTTGTAAATATTTTTTTCTCAGTTTGTGGTTTGTCCTTTCTATTTCTTTATGGGGTCCTTCACAGCACACAAAAAAATTAATTTTTGTGAAGTCTAATATGGTTACATATATTTGGTTTGTATCTATGATACCTTTACCTAAGCCAAGGTCATGACGCTTTTCTCCTATGTTTTCTTCTCAAGTTTTAGCTCTTACATTTAGGTCTATGATCCATTTTCATTCTTTTTTGTGTGTGACTCATATGAGGATGAGGTAGATACCTAACTTGATTGTTTTGCTTACGGTTATCCCAGTTGTCTCAGCACCACTTGTTGAAAAGACTATTCTTTCTCCAGTCAGTAATCTTGGGGCCCTTATCTAAAGTCAATTCAACTTTAAAATAAGGGTTCATTCCTGGACCCTAAATTCTGTTCCCTTGATCTTCATTTCTATCCTTATGCCAGCAACCCATGGTCTTGATTAAGACAACTCTTTAGTACATTTTGAAATTAGGATGTATAACTAATCCAAACTTGTTCTTTTTTTTTTTTTCATTTTTTTTCTGCATATTCTATGTCTATTACATCTCCTTACAAATTTTAGAATCAGCTTGCTAATTTATACCATAAAAAGGGAACTTGGATATTAATTGGAATTGTATTAAATCTGGAGATCACTTTGAGTAGAATTGTCATTCTAACTATATATATATTCTGATCCATGAAGATGGCATATCATTTCACTTAATTAGATCTCCTTTACTTATTTGCAATGATGTATGCAATTTTCAGTATATGAATTTGTTTTGATTTGCTAAAGCTGACAAAATGCAACATACCAGAAATAGGTTGGCTTCTGCAACGGGGATTTATAAATTTGCATGTTTACATCTCTGAAACCATGAAAAATGTCCAAATTAAGGAGTCATCAGGATGATACCTTCTCTCCAAAGACCAGCAATCACAAATCCTCAACTCCTCTGTCCCATGAGAAGACATATGGTGACATCTGCCGGTCTCTTCCTTTTCTCCAGGGTTTCATTGCTTCCAGTTCTGACTTCAGTGGCTTCTTCTCTGAGCTCCCGTGTGTGTCCTTGTCTTTCAGCTACTCTGGCTTTCCTCTTTTTCAGTTTCTCTGTGTACATATCTGCATTTCATCTCTCACTTTCTCTGGAGCTTTTTTTCTGTTTCTTCTTTATGTCTTTTACCTTCTTATAAGACTCCAGTAAGAGGATTAAGACCCAGTCACTTGGAGCATGCGTCAGCTGAAACAACCTAATCAAAAGGTCCCACTCACAATAGGTCTACACCCACAGAAATGGATTAGCTTTAAGAACAACTTTTCTGAAGTTTTTAAAGCTTCAAACCATCACATGAGTTTTGCCCTTTAAAAAAAAAAGTCATTCTTACACATTTTATTTTTGGTGCTATTGTAAATGGAATTATTTTCTTAATTTCATTTTTGAAATATCCATTGCTAGACTATAAAAATACAACTGCTTCTGTGTACTGTTCTTGTATCCTACAACCTAGCTGAACTCATGTATTAATGTATTAATTAATGTATTAACTCATGTATTAATCCACTTAATAGTTTTCAGTGGATTCCTAAGGGTTTTCTATATACAAAATCATGTTTCTGCTTTATCAGTCTGGATAACTCAGCTTGCCTGGGAGAGTCAATGAGAGGGTACTAAGGGACCATAAATCTGAACCTCACACATCTCATCTTGTAACCCTAGATAGAATATTCTTCACTGTGCTGAGGTTATCAGACCTGATACTTTTTCTTCTCTGGCTTCCTGGAATCCACAATGCTCTTATTAAATCAAAGGCAAAATATGATATACCAGATACATATTTTTGTTTTATATCTCCAATTATTCTTAATAGGAAGGATTTTTTTCTTCAAAATATGTTCATCACCCAATAGCAAAGGTAATGAAAAAGGTGTTATTTTATTAATTGATATATTTTCCCCAAGAGTCAAGAAAATTAAATGTATACTCGCTCCTCAGGGTTTGAAAGTACCTGAAAAATTGATAGCAAATTTGGGGAGGCACAATAAGTTCTAAAAGTTTTTATAATGATTGCTTTACTTGCAACACCTAAAAGTTTTGTAAAGAGTGGTTTAATTTAATTTCAAGAACTCCAGTTAATAGCATGAATTATCTGTCCACATGGGTCTGTTCTTATTTTAATAAACGCAGAATTTGGCCAAATTTGTTTCTCCTTGCCTTTCAAAGAATCCACCTACATTGGTTTGATAAACTCCTTAATATAGACACCACAATGTACAAAAAAATAAATAAAACAAGCTGGTCTGATGCTTTTCCAACTTTGGTTTCTAGAGCCAAGTACATTAATTTGAACACAGCAGGCACTCAATAAATACTTATTAGTTTGATTTATAGCAAATACTTTTTCCTAGACACAGAACGTACACACAGTTTCTAAAAAGAACACAAAGCAAAAGAAATGCACAAACATAAAAAAATAAAAAAAGAAAATGAAACGTGTTCTAAGAAACTCTTTGCTTTTTAAAATGATATCATTTTATAAAATTAGAATCCAATATTATTAATGAGCATTTTTCTACTTGATTCGATTTCAACATATGAAAATGTTTTTCTGGCAACAGAATGTATCCAGTTTATTCTTAATTTGAGCCTTGTCTGCCTTGTCCTGACGTAAAAGACAAATGAAGACTGCATAGACTCAAGGCTGTCTACAGCTTGATATAAAAATGCCTATCATGCCCACGGTTTGAAAAGTGATGGGGCATTGCCACCATTTCATTTTTTGGAGGTCAAACTAAGTCCCCTTTAGCATGGTTCAAATTAAACAGGGAAACTTCTTCCACTGTTATTTCTTCAAGTTAAATGATCCAGACACCATCTTACTTCAAGGACTAATTATTTCTCAGCAACATAAACGAGAATCGTGTTGCTTTAACTCAGCTAAGAAGCAATTGCGTATTAGTCACCAGTGATTCTCTAACATGTCACCCCACTGTCCACTCCTAACTCCTTTGTACGAGGCTGAAACAAATGGAGACTTTGCTTCCCGAGGGCAGAGTTTTAAAGAGGCTGATGCAGCAGGCACTGCGTGAAACCCAACACTGAGAGTTGCCCTCGGGCCTGTTGAGAGAAAGAAGGGGAAGAGCCATCATGGCTATTTTGACCAAGGAGTTTGTAAGGCAAACAGAAGTAGGAAAAGTAGGCCAGCCCTGGTCCCTGGTGACAACGTGTGTCACAAGATTGGGGAGAAGTCCACATTCCGCCTTATCCCACAGACGGATGTATAATTTTGCAGTCTTACCATGGTTAGGAAATACAACTTCTCTGCCCTTAGTGGTAAGTGAAACTCAAATTCAGACCTCTCTCTACAGTATTGGTAGATTAGGAGAATGAGGTTACTATCTGAACACTTGAGGGTACAAAAGATTTGTGATGCTGAAGCAACTCGTTCAGTAATGGGTTGCTGGTGACTATGTATCGGAATGCCTGTAACATGGCTTTCCAGTTCTGTTTTTCAGTGCTCTCTACCACTGGACTTGTGGAGACAAGAGTTTTTCTCCCTTTACTATAGCTTTCAGTGTGCTGTGGGAATACTGGCATACGATCATGTAATTATATTTTCCCATATGAAGATAATATTCTCGATCTCAAGTGGCTGACTGAATATGAAGTTGAATTTGTGTTGCTGTAGACATTAAGCCATTCAAAATTAAATGTACTGCTGTAATACTGTCTGTGCATTAAGCTATTAAAAATTCTCTAACCTATCACTTTAGAAGAAAATGCAAAACATAATGTCAACGAAGTTATAAATATTTGTTTCATAAGTAAGGAAAAGGGAGTATGAAATCTTATATTTCATATTCCAAAAAAATCAGTGTGGGATAAACTTATAATGGACAGACTCCTTAACTATTGAGGAAGAAGGGAGAGTCTGTGTCCTCTTTGACAACTCCACCAACTTTCATGGTACCTCAATTTCTTGATCTGGCAATGAGAAATTAATATTTATCTTCTGGAAATTTTGCTAAGGATTTAAAAGTGTAACATACATAAAATATTTAATAGAGTTATTTTGCCCACAATCATCAGATAATAAATAGAAGCTCTCCTTATGATTTCTTAATCTTTTTTTTTTCCCACCTAAGAAGCATCTGTAAGTCTTCAAAAGAAATGAACCTGCTTTAAGAGCTTTTGTTTCACTCTCATCCATAGGGTACTGCAAATGCCTAGAGAACACTTTGATTTAAAGAAACACCGTTTAAGTAGCTTTGTGGTTGTATGTTATATGACTCCTTGATTTATCTTTTATAGATATTGCCTGAGATGATTTGACTTTCATGCATAAGGTATAATAAGGAAGGAATTAAAAATATACAGGCCTAGTAGTATCTAACAATACAAAGCTTAAAATATGTCTAATATTTAATATCTAGCAATATGGACTCCTGAAATCTTTCCCGATATATAATCTATGTTTTCTTTTGCCTTGTAAATTCCCATTACATAATACTGTATCAGTCTTTAGCTAGTTCCAAATCAAACATATTCAATTTACAAGTCAAATGATTTATCCACCTGCCAGAGGTATAAACACTGGTCAAAAAAAAAATTAGGTAGCAGTTATTCAGTTTTTGAAAATCATTGAGTTTAGTATAAGGAGTAAGGTTTTTCTTTATGTCACTACCAAAGAATCTTGTTGTTGGAGCTCCTTTAACATGTTTTTGATGCTGCACAAAGAGGAAAGGAATCAGTTCACACTCCTGCAACTATTTGGCTCCGTTTGGATACCTGGGGAAAAACACGGCTCTGTTAGTATTGCACTTGGAGAGCACTCACAGGGAGCATCTGAAAGGCAGCCTGAAGCTGTTTGCTCATAGTTACTAGGTCAAAAAGCAGATGTCCTTTGTACCTCAACAGTTGCAGACAAAGATGTGTCAATAATTCTATATTTTGCAATAAAGAATTCATAGCATCCCTCATCATGGAGAGGAGAGATAGGGTTTGCACACAGTCCATTTGGGCACAACTGCAAGGCCTTGGTGCAGTCTTCCTACAGACTGTAAAATCACAGGCAGAGAGAAGGGTTAAATGCCAGCCATTCAACCTCCTTGAAGGAGATGTTTGGAACTATCAATAAGCCAATAAAGCAAAGGCAGACTGATGCAAAGCAGTGGTGCCTGTGACAAGGAGCTAGCTGGAGGAGTGACAAGACAGGAGTCAATAAGACTGCTTATTACAGCCACAGCTGATGAGTGATATCATTGTCAATAAGTAGATACTGAGCCACCCAGGAGAATTCATGTCCCTTCAATCAAGAAAGGCACAGTGAGGAATAGATGCCCCTCTATTTCTCATCCTAGCAGCGGTATAGGCTCATTCTCCACTCTTAACAGAAAACTGTGGTTCAGGGAACAAGAGGATAGATTACATACATCTGGACCAATGACTTCCCAACTCAATGCTTCAAGACAGGTTTGTGAGAGAGGATTTTTTTCTGCAGTTTTATCTTCATCTCATTTCACTAGCACATCACCAAAGTGAGATTTTTTTTAATTTTCAAGGTTATTAGTTTTCAATAAATCCTAACCCAAGAGTCCAATCTGGTTTAAAATTCTGTTAGCCTAATAGTTCTATTATAGTTTACATGTGCTTTCAGAAACCACTTACCAGACTATCACTGAGTACTGGTTGATGCCTTGTGGTAAAGACTTACGACGTGATTTCACACATGACCATGTATAGATTTTTCTGTGTATTAAAGAATGGCAGTAGGGTCAGTAATGAATGGGGGGAAATGCATATAGACTCTGGAGATTGAAAAACTACTAGGATCTTGGCATGCTATTTGTCTGAAGATCCAAATAATTTCTAATCCATATGTCAAATGAGACCATTCCAAACATTTCAGCTACCTAATTGCTGAACAATTCTGCATAGTTTTATACCCAAGCTCACTGATGAGCTCCCCTTCATCAGAAGTGTGAAAATATCAAGAGATTCAAGACCTCCCAGGACATCCCAGATTACTAATCCCCATAATCAGGGATTATTAGGAGAATAGGGCTTTTTTCAGAGTAGGGGCACAAAATATAATAAAAGAGTCCCAGTTAAATTAGAATTTCAGTTAACAAATAATTTCTTAGTACAATATGTCCCACGTAATATTTGGGACATATTTATAGCAAAACATTGTTCATATTTTACCTGAAATTCAAATTTAGCTAGATTTATTACATTTTATTTGCTGTATCTGGCAATTTTAGGCGAGTTCTCTGCTATTTCTATGCTAAGCTGAGTCCCAAACTATTTTACTGGTGTGGGCTTCCTACAGTTGTCTTTCACAGAGCACTTTAGAATTCTCTAATTCCCAGCTCTCCTCATCCACTGCAGGTAGGCATTTTGCACAGCCCCAATTGCTTCCGTCAATCTTGCCTTTGTCCAAATTTAATTTAAGCTACAGCCTACCTTGCAGCATTGTTCAATTGTTCTCCTTCCCATATATAAGTCATCCTTTGGCACATTGCTCAGTGAAATTCCAGGCAAAGCTATATATGAATATAATCCAGGATTAGGTCAGTTATCCTCAGAGCTGGTTATTTCTTATGTTCTTCCCACTCTGAAACTACTGTAATGTGGATGCAATATTAAAATCTCCAGCATCAGGCAATACCAGCTCAGCAATAAAAAGAAAGCTATCCATCTGACAATCTGTCCAATTACAATAATGGGATGAGATCATTCAAAATGTAGCTTTTAATGGGATCTTTCAGCCCTCAGCAGCTAACGCCCCTGTTGCATTCAGTCTGCCAGCCAAAATCTAATGTTATTTTTCACCTGTAGAACATTCATTTCACCCACCTTCCTTTTGCCTTATTACCTTACCTGCCCAGCCCAGCACCCAGACATTCTGCTACCCACAAAGTTGTAAACCTAAATTGCATGGGAAAACAGAAGCTCATCCCATGAATACATTAAGGCTGCTTTACCCCTCAAAGTTCAGAAACGATGCCTTATTTATTATCTAACCCTGTCTTCAAGGAAATTTTGGCAAGTTGGGCCATGTGCATATCACTCAGGCAAGTTAGGAAGTGGGTAGAAGAATGTTTTAGCAGAATTGGGCAAAACAAATTCAATAATTTTTATGAAGATTTTTCTAAGTTAATGAGAAAGAAATCTGTGGTCATGATTTAATTTTTCTGAAATGTTCATAGAATTTGTTGCTAAGGTCAATCTTGGACACAAGAAAGCTGGAAAAGGCATACCCTGATATTGTCTGTGAAGTAACCTAATCCCTGGGATTATACCTGAACTGTGGGTAAATAGGAGAGAACAAAAAACAACATTGAAAACTGAATGGACAGTGGAATGACCACCCAGAGAGAGCATCACAGAAATTGCAACCTAAACCTAACTTCTATTGTTCTCTTAAAAAAAAAAAAATCAACACCACAAAGGTTTGTACAAGGATCTAGAGTCTTACAACACTAAATTCAATGTATTCAATGTAAAATCCAAAATTACTCAACATTCAAAGAAAAAGGGAGTAGTCCAAATTCTAAAGGAAAATAAAATAATTAACAGATGTAAAGCCAACCCTACAATGACACAGATATCGAAATTATTAGACAAAAACTAACATAGCTCTAATAACTATGTTCAATGAGACAAAGGTGAACATTCTTGAAATAAATGAAAATATAGAATTTATTGTCAGAAAGATAGAAACTATTTTTAAAGAACCACATGGAAATACTAGAAATAAAGAAAAAGAACACAATATCTGAAGTAAAATAAAATTCTTAAGAGATCAGGCTCAATAGCATAATGCTAAAGACAGAGCAAAGTTTCAATGATCTCGAAGACAAACAGAAATTATTCATTTTCTAAAGGACAGAGGGAAAAATGAGAACAGAGTCTAAGAGACCTGTGGGACAATACTGAAGGATCTGCTATACATGTCAGTGATGTCCCAGAGAGAAAAGGGAGAAAAATAAATTGTTTCAGAACAAAATTTGAGGGTATTGGCCCAAGGCTTTGTAAATATAATGAATGATATTAAATGTACAGAATGAAGGAGCTCAAAGAAACCACATCCATTCATACCATAATCAGTCTGCTGACAACTACACATCAAGAAAAATCTTTAAAAAGCCAGAGAAAAAAGACATTTTATACAGGAAAAACAAATATATAAATGACTGCAGATTTCTCATCAGAAAGCTTAGAGGCCAGAACACAGTGTTTCAACACGTTTAAAGTTCCTAAACACACACGCACACACAAAACTCAGTCCATATCCTATATATATCCCATGAAAGTACTTGTCAAGAGTGACAACAAAATAAAGACATTCTCAGATGAAAGAAGACTATGAGAGTTTATCACCAGAAAATATGCCCTAAAAGAAATGCCAAAGGAAGTTCATCAGCCCGAGGAGAAATTATAACAGAGAGAAACTTGGAATAAAGAATAACAGCACAAGTGTTATATAACTATGACAGATTATTTTCTCCTTTTAAGACCTTTAAAACAGACGTGATTGTTGGGAAAAAATGTAACACTTTTCAGTGCATTTTGATGCAATATGTAACTATAAGAAAAACATTTTATTTGAAGTGATCAAATTTTAACTCTAATTAAACTGTGAAGGATCAGGTATGTTTATTGCAATACCTACAGCAATTTCTAAAAAATAATGCAAATAGATCTAACAAAAAAAGCTTAATAAACTACATTCAAATAATCTAAAAGAAGGTAGGATATAAGGAAAGAGTGAAAAAAGAAACAATGTCACCAAACACCAAATTAATAACTGGTAGATCTATATCAAAAAATATCAATAACTACATGGAGTTTCAGTGGGAGAAATATACCAATTAATAAACAGGGATTGTCAGGTTCGATTTTTAAAAAAAGAGGAAGCAACTATGCTATGCTTATGATAAATACAATTATATATAGCTACATAAATAGTTCTTAAGAAAAAGAATTGAAAATATATACTACATAAACACCAATATTAAAAACAACTGAGATGGCTATATTGATATCAGACAAAATAGACTTTAGAATCAAAATCATTACCAGGGGTGATAATACTGAAAAGATCCATTTGCCAAGAAAACATAAAAATATGAAATGTGTATAAACAAAACCACTGAACTTAAAAATTCATCAGGCAAAAATTTATAGAATTAAAATGAGAAAAATGCAAATCCACAATTATTTATGGTGCTTTAAAAACTCCTTTCTTAGTAATTAACAGATCAAGAAGACAGAATTTAATTAAGGATATGGAAGACCTGAGGAATATTATCAACTAACCTGACCTAATTTATATTTATTAAACAGTAGTCAACAACAACAAAATATTCATTCTTTTCTGATGCACATGGAACATTCACCAAAAAAAAACCAAAACCATAATCTGAGTCATTAAATAAAAGTTAACAAATTTAACATATACACCAATAAATTCTTTAGCCATAGCAGAATTAAACAAGGGGATAATAGAAAACTAACAGAAAAAATCTCCAGTTACCTGAAATGTATATCAAAAAAAAATTTCTAAATAGCACATGAATAAAAAGAGAAAGTTCCAGGAAAATTAGGAAATAATTCAAACTGAATACAAATAAAATAACAACATAAGAAAATGTGCGTAATGCAATAAAAGCAGTGCTTCAATTCAAAACATTAAAGCTAACGTTAGAAATTTCAAATGATCTCAAGTCAATAATCTATGTTTCCACCATAAGAAACTTGGCAACAAGTATCAATTAAACTGAATCAACAAGAAAAAATGAATTAATAAATATCAGAACTGAAAACAATACAAATGAAATCAGAAAATCTGTAGCTGTTTTTTTGAAAGATCAATAAATTGATTAACCTCTAGCCAGATAAAATTTACCAATATCAGGATTGAAAGAAGCAAATCACTACAGATTATACAGCTATTAAAAGGATAACAAAATACTATGAACAACCTACTGCCCATAAATTATATACCTTAGATAAAATGGATTAATTCTTTGAAAGACAGTGTGCTGGCTTGAAATGATGTATGTACCCAAGAAAAGCCATGTTTTAAACCTAATCCCATTTTGTAAAGGCAGCCATTTCTTCTAATCCCTATTCAGAATTGTACATTTGAAACTGTAATTAGATCATCTCCCTGGAGATTGATTTAACCAAGAGTGGCTGATAAACTGGATTAGGTGGAGGTGTGTCTCTACCCATTTGGGTGGGACTTGATTAGTTTCTGAAGTCCTATAAAGAGGAAACATTTTGGAGAATGAAGGAGATTCGGAGAGAGCAGGGCAGAATGACATAGCCATCAGAAGCAGAAGTCCACCAGCCAGTGACCCTTGGGGATGAAGAAGGAAACTGCCTCCCAGGGAACTTCATGAAACAGGAAGCCAGGAGAAGAAGCTAACAGATGATGCCATGTTCGCCATGTGCTCTTCCAGATGAGAGGAACCCTGACCATGTTCACCATGTGCCTTTCCAGATGAGAGAGAAACTCTGACTGTGTTCACCATGTGCCCTTCCACTTGAGAGAGAAACCTTGGATTTCATCGGCCTTCTTGAACCAAGGTATCTTTCCCTGGATTGAACATTTCTATAGATTTGTTTTAATTGCGACAATTTTTTGGCCTTAGAACTGTAAACTAGCAATTTATTAAATTCCCTTTTTAAAAGCCATTCTGTTTCTGGTATATTGCATTGTAGCAGCTAGCAAGCTAGAACAGACAGACACTACCAAATTTCATTCAAAAAGAAAGATAATTTCAATTGTCCTTTGTTTATTAAGTTGCATTAATAGTTCAAAAAAATTCCAGGCCCACATAGTTTCACTGTTGAATTCGATGAAACGTTTAAGAAAGAAATAATACCAATGTAAACTCTCTTCCAGAAAAGGAACAGAATGGACTCTTTATAGCTCATTTTATAAGATCAACTTAACTCATTAGGAAATTAGGAAAATGTAAAATAAAACCATAATGTGATACTGTTACACATCTATTCAAATGGCTAACAACAAGCATACAAATAAACTGACAATTCCAAGTTTTGACAAGGTTGCATGTCAACTAAAATTCACACACATTGTTGATGGGTATATTAATTTCTCAACACTTATGGAAGACTTTACCATTTTCTAATAAGTTACACACCTATTAAAATGGCTAACAACAAGCATACAAATAAACTGACAATTCCAAGTTTTGACAAGGATGCATGTCAACTAGAATTCACACACATTGTTGATGGGTGTATTAATTTCTCAACACTTATGGAAGACTTCACCATTTTCTAATAAATTTAAAATACACTCCCCATATTTTCCAGCCATCCACTTCTAGGCATCTATCCAAGACAAATGAAAACCTGTTTACATAAATGTTTATTACAACTTTACTCATAATAGCCAAATACTGGAAACAATCCAAATGTCCTTCAACTGTTGAATAGATAATCAAATAGTGAAACATCTCTACAATGGCACACTATCCAGCAACATAAATGAATTGGCTTTATTTTGGCTTTTACAAAGGGTAATTTGTTAAGTTGCAAGTTCATAGTTCTAAGGCCATGAAAATGTCCAACTTAAGGCAAGGCTATAAAAATGTCCAAATTCAGGCATCCAGATAAAGATATCATTGCTCAAGAAGGCTGATGATGTCTGGTTTTTCTCTCTCAGCTGGGAGGGACATGTCAATGTCTGCTAGCTTTCTCTCCAGGCTTCTTGTTTCATGAAGCTCCTCCAGGGCCATTTTCCTTCTTCATCTCCAAAGGTCTTTGGCTGTGTGGACTCTGTTGGTTCTGGCTGCTCTAAAGCTTTTTCTAAAATGATTCCCTCTTAAAGGCCTCCAGTAAGCAACCCCACCTTGAATGGGTGGAAACACATCTCCTTGGAAACCATCTAATCAAAGTTTACCACCCCAAAATTGGGTGGGTTGCATCTCCATGGAAACAATAAAAAAGATCTCACCCAACAATTTTGAGTGAAGATTAAAGAACATAGCTTTTCTGGGGTACATAATAGCTTCAAACTGGCACATTCCACCCTTTAGACCCTGAATAGACATGTTCTTTCCAAATGCAAAATGCATTCATTCTATAACAATATCAGAAAGACTTAAACCATTTTGGTAACAATACAAAGACAATACAAAGACAGAAATAGTTCAAAATCTCATCAAAGTCAGCTACAGGCATAATCTGTTCTAAGGCAAAATTCTCTGCAGGCTCTAGACCTGTTAAACACTGAACAAGTTACCTGCTGCCAATATACAGAGAAGGGACAGTCATAATGCATATTCCCATTTCTACAGGGAGAAATGGGAAAGAACACAGGGGTCACAGGACCTAAATACTTCTGAAAACCTACAGGGCAAATGCCATTAGATTTCAGAGTTTGAGAGTCATTTACCCTCAGGGTTTTGGAAAGCAGAAGTTCTACCCTTCCAAGTGCCTACATAGTGGCCTGACTCTCTCTAAATGCAACCTTGGGGGACATCGGGGAGACCATCTTTTTCTCAGCTCCACCCTCTCCAAGCATTGGGCCACACCTGGGCTCTTTGCCATGTCTGGAGCACATGCTCAACCTCTGTATGTGGTGGCCACCAGGCTTTCCCAACCCCCCAGGAATGTGCTCCACCCTCTCCAAGGGCCTGGAGCACAACTCTTCAGCTTGGTCAAAGGCCCAACCTCTGCCTTTAGGGCAAACTCACCTTGGGTGGGTCCATTCTCCTGGCCCATGGTTTCTTGACTTTAGACCTTAGCTTCCATTGTTCTGTTTTTAAAATTATTTTTTCTCCAATGTGTCCCTTTTGAGCCCCTCTTAGTCCAGACTGGCAGTGGTTGTGTTTATACAGATCCCATAATATTCTTCTTGGTTTTCTGTGTAATAGGCAGGGATCATAACCATTAGGCCATAGGAATTTCCTTCCTGGATAATTCCATCTCCAATTCTGGCTTTTTTTGTGATGACTGACTGGTTCCATATTTGGCTAAATTCTCACATGGGGCACTATCCTCTCAGATCTTCCTTTCTGGAAGCCCAGAATTTTCCAGACCATCAATTTCTAGTTTCTTTATACCCAAGAGTTCAACTGTTTCCTGTCACCTTCCACTATATCTGAAGGAGAAACCAGGCTGCACTTTCCAAATTTAATTTGAAAATCTCTTCTGCTAAATACCCAAGCTCATGACTCTAGAAATCTGCTTTCCATCCAAAGCCAGTCAGTTTTGCCAGATTCTTTGCCACTTTAAAACAAAGATCACCTTCCTTCTAGTTTGTAAGAACACATGAGTGATGTCTGCCTAAGGCCTTATCAGAAGTATCTTTAGAGTCCACATTTCTACCAACAATCTCTTCAAAGCACTCTAGGCCATCTCGATCAAGGTTCTCACAACTCCACCAGAATCTTCCCCTTATCCATTTAAAAAGCCATTCCAATATGTTTGGTATATGCAAACCACAGTAGCAAACCCCTTCTCCAGTACCAAAAACTGCTCTAGTTTGCAAGCTGCTGGAATGTGATATATCAGAAATGGAATGGCTTTTTAAAAGGTGCATTTATTATACTGTGACTAGTGCATTTCCTAAAGTAACTTATGTGGACACCTTAATTGAACACCATAAGCACATGGAACCTTGAGTAGGGCATGAAATTTTGTAGGTTTATCCAGAGTGATTCCCTGATAAATCTCAGAGTAATTTGAACAGTGAATAAAAAAAGTATTTGCAAAATCCCCTTGGGGGAATGCAAGAAAGGGGGAAAACTCAACTTCCCCAAGTGGAGAATTCCTGATATTCTCATGAGCAGTGGGGACAACCGAAGCAATAAGCTGACCCCCAATCTTGGGGTTTGTTCATATGAAACTTAACCCCACAAAGGATAGGTTAAGCCTACTTAAAATTAGGCCTAAGAATCACCCCCAGAGAACCTCTTTTGTTGCTCAGATGTGGCCTCTCGCTCTCAACCAACACTACAAGCAAACTCACTGCCCTCCCCCTCTCTACATAGGACATGATTTCCAGGCATGTAGGCCTTCCTGGAAACATGGGACAGAAATCCTAGAATGAGCTGGGACTCAGCATCAAGGGATTGAGAAAACCTTCTTGATCAAAAGGGGGAAGAGTGAAATAAGACAAAATAAAGTGTCAATGGCTGAGAGATTCCAGAGTTGAGAGGTTATCCTGGAGTTTATTCTTATACGTTACATAGATATCACATTTTTAGTTAAGGTGTAATGAAGAGGCTGAAGGGAACTGCCTGAAAATGTACAGATGTGTTCCAATAGCCATGTTTCTTGAAGATGATTTTATAATGATGCAGCTTTCGCAATGTGAATGTGTGATTGTGAAAACCTTGTGTCTGATGCTCCTTTTATCTAACTAATGGACAGATGAATAAAACATATGGATTAAAAATAAATAAATAATAGAGTGAACAAATGTTACAATACAATTAGTAGATCGAAATGCTGGTGAACAGTGAGGGAGAGAAGGAGGGGGTATGGTACGTATGAATTTTTTTCAGTTTTGTTTTTACTTCTTTTTCTGGATTGATATAAATATTCTGAGAGGTGATCATGGTGATGAATATACAACCATGTGATGATATTGTGAGTTATTGTTTATATACCAAGAATGGAATGATCATATGGTATGAATGTTCGTGTTTGTATGTTGCTATGTTTAATTTTTTTTTAAAAGGGGGAATTTATTAAGTTGTAAATTCATAGTTCTAAGGCCATAAAAATGTCCAAATTAAAGCATCTAGGGAAAGATACCTTGGTTCAAGAAGGCTGATGTTGTTCAAGATTTCTCTCTCAACTGGGAGAGCATATGGTGACATCTGCTAGCTTTTTCTCCCAGCTTCTTGTTTCATGAAGCTCCCACAGGGGCATTTTCCTTCTTCATCTCTAAAGGTCTCTGGCTGTGTAGACTCTGTTGGTTCTGGTTGCTCTACAGCTTTTTCCAAAATAATTTCCTCTTAAAAGGCTCCAATAAGCAACCGTACCCTGAATGGGTGGAGACACATCTGCATTGAAAGAATAAAAAAGATCCCACCCAACAATATTGAATGAGGATCAAAGGACATGGCTTTTCTATGGGTACATAATAGCTTCAAACCTGCACAGGTGGTTTCTCAGAAATGCTCAGAATTAGATGTCCCTGCATTTATATTCCTAGATATATAACCCAAAGAATTGAAAACATGGAATCAAATAGACACCTGTAACAGCAATGTTCATGGCCACACTACCACAATAGCCTAAACACAACAACCTAAGTGTCCATCAAAGTATGCATGGATTAAAAAATGTGGTAAATTCATGCAATGGAATATTGTTTGGCTATAGAAAGGAATTAAGTTATGATACAAGGATGAACCTCAAAGTTGTCATGTTGAGTGACATAATCCAGACACAAAAGGGCAAATACCATATGATTCCTCTTATACAAGGTATCTAAAATAGGCAAATTCATAGAGACAGGGGTTGGAGGGATGTGAAATAGGAATTCATCACTTAAGGGGTACAGAGTTTCTGTTTGGGATAAGGAAACAGTTATGGAAATAGTGGTGATGGTTACACAGCATTGTGACTGTACTTCATGCCACTGAATTGTATACTTAAAATCGACCTTCTGTTTTTCTTCCAGAATTTTCCCCCATTCATACCAGGTTCACCTTTGTAGAATGCATCTCATGCTTTGTATATACATCTAATGTGATGATTCCTTTCCTCTTCAAGAAGCTGTTACTAAATCAATGGTTCATCTTGTAGGCAACTGTGTCTTTCACTCAAGAAGACATGGCACATGAGATTTGTAGGCAATAACTTGACTTCTTTGGAAATCAGTTTTCTCATTTTCTTCCACCATCCATACCCATCTTCAAGATTAAATCATATAGCCAAGATTGCACTCCTTTTTCCAGACTAGAATATCATCCTTGAGCTCCTCTTCCTGTTTTTTCATCTCATCAGGATTCCTCTCTCCATCCAAGTCATCTCCATTTTCTACTTCGTGCACAGTCTCTTTAGGGAATTTTTTGAGCTCATATTGCTTTTGAGTCTTATGGAAACTGGAAAAATATAATCTGGAGATATCAAAAGCCCTGTGAATATCAGTGAGAAAATATTATGGAAAAGTGTTTTATGATTAGATGCATTTAACCAGGTACTCAGAAAATGTAACTATTGATTCCAGGAAGCACAGAGTTTGCATGAAGAAGGTATTCTTCAGAGTGCTCCCCAGAGCCCCATTCAGGCATCTGGCTTTCTTAAAATGCCAGCAGGTACTCTAACACTAGCCATCGCCATGGCACATATAATCTGTAGGTGAGAGGAACTCGTCCTTCCTCTGATTTGGCTTTTGATATATGAAACAGCAAGGATAAATCTCAAGTGCATGAAGCCAGACTCGAAAGTCACAGACTCAAAAGCCATATGCTTATGGAATGAATGATTTTGTTTATATGAAATTTTGAAAAAGGCAAAATTATAGGGTTAGAGAAAAGATCAGTGATGTTTTATTTTTTGGGTTGGGAGGATTGTTGTTTAGTGTGGGGAGAAGATTCAACTACAAAGTAGCAGCATGAAGGAATTGTTCTTTATCTTGATTTTGATGGTGTATACCTGACTCAACACATTTGTCAAATTCACAGAATTATACACCAGAAAGTAAAGCTATTACTGAATGCAAATTTTAAAGTATATTAAAAATTCATAGATGAATTAATTTTCTTCTTTCTGCTTCTCTATGTTTTTCTATTTTGTACAATTAGATGTTACATATTATACAATAATAAAATTATTTATAATAAAACATTACCGATATCATGAAAAAATGATTGAATTTTAGTAATACAACATTTTCAAAACTGTTGAAAAATCTCTTAAGAAACTTTCAGTTTCTTACATTGAAGCAGTGACCTTGGTTTATCAACAAGGTTGGAGCTGGTTTTATGATGAGTGGAGAGATCACTCCTACATTTGTTTCAAATGTTTTCATTGCTTTGATCATGCCTTAAGAGTTTGGGAGTATGACTGGAATAGTAGTATTTCAAGCAAGAAACTAGATTCTGAATATTTTAACTCATGTTAAAAATTTATTCCTGTGTTCCATAAGCAATAAAGCTGTTAGTGAAAGAAGAGGTGGGGGTGTGAGAGAATAAGCATGATGAACAATTAATACTGAACAGGCATTTCAACAGCAGAAATTTAACTTTGTAAATTCAGACAAAAGCAGGCAACATAAGGTGGTGGCACAAAAAAATGAAAATCATGAAAGTCTGAATTCTTCCTTCTGCAATACCATGTTTGAAATTCTACTATAATCAAATATTTTACATATCAGTTAAATATTGTCATTACTTTCTAACATTTTCATTAAAATATGAATATTTTGACATGGGCATATATTACATTGCTAGCATTGAAATTTGGATAAGTGTTTAGGAAGCATTAGGAAAGTAATTCCTACAAATTTTAAAAAAACTGAGAGCATTTTAGTAAAGGGTGCTGAATCAAAGATCACTGTTCTAATGATTATTCCTAAATCATATTTCCTAAAAATTCAAAGCCTGCATGAAAAACTTAATGAACTGCTGTCTCTGAAATTCCTCTAATGGAAAATGAATGAATTTTTAATCAAATGCTAAACAGTGAAACAGGATATATGGAAATATAGTTTTTTATTCTGATCTCTAAACTGCCAGATTGGAAGAGAAACCAAACAAGAAAAAAACAAACAAAAAAACAAAACAGAGAAATTACTCTACTGTTTTTTATTTCTTTCTCTTCTTACTGCAAGGCATAAGTCAGGAAGGGTATTACATATTGCTCTTTTTCTTTTTCTCTATCTATCTCATACCCAAACAGCATTTAGAATCTCCTTGAGCATAAACATCATTGATAGGATTTAGGATCCTTTTAGATTAAAGCCCTTAAGTACTAGAATTTTGTAAAATGAAATGTAGAGATGCCTAACAAATGCTATTTTATATAATATGAATCATATTATATAAAGCCAATTTTATATGCATACTTCTAGAATTCTTGTTATCTGTATAGGATAAAATAAAGTACTAGGCTAAAAAGAAAGAATTTGTGTTTGATAATTATAAGATATTGAATTTCAGGAAATAGATCATTAAATCAAGAGGTTGAGGGAAAATCAACACATCATAGGAAAAAGAATACAACCCTGAAATAACGTCTTTACTTTGGGGGAAACAAAAATTTAGTTAAGGTGGCAAATAAAACATATTCTTCAAGAAAAGGAATAATATTGAGGAAAATATAAACTAATAATATTTTCCAATGAATGTGAGAAAAGGAAGTAGTCTTGATGTTTTTGTTGTAACATTATCCTCTCTCATGCCTCCATCTCTAAAATCATAAGAAAGCAATTAATGAATCAATTACTCATTAGTATAGATAAGTAAATGAAAATTTGATAAAACTACATGAGTTGGTCAAGATTTTCTTGAAAAAGTAATGCAACACTGTTTAATATCAGTTTTTTGACTTGATCTTTTGCTTCAGAGGGGAAAATGTTTTTACAAATAAAAATAAAATGTGTATAGACCACATCTTGCAGAGATGTTGATTGCATGTCTGTGTCTTTAAAGAAGTTAAAATAGTCATTGAATATGACATAAATGTTAGTATCCACCAATCAACATATATAAGTATATTGGTATTTTATCTGTTTGACACGTTGTGTACCCTAGAAAAGCCATGGTCTTTGATCCTGAGTCAATATTGTTTAGGGTGGGACCTTTTGAATAGATTTTTTCTATGGAGATGCGATCCATCCAATTGTGGGCAGGGCTTTTTGATTAATTGGTTTCCATGGAGCCATGTCTCCACCCATTCAAGGTGGGTCACTTACTGGAGTCTTTTAAGAAGGAGACATTTTGGGAAAAGCTTCAGGGCTGACAGAGACTGAGACATTTGGAGATGCAGAAAAAAAATGGCCCCCAGGAAAGCCATTTCAAATGAGAATCTGGCAGAGAAAGCTAGCAACCATCATCATGTGCCTTCCTAGCTGGCAGAGAAACCCAGAGCATCATCAGCCCTTTCTTGAGTCAATGTATCTTTCTCTGGATTCCTTAGTTTGGACATTTTTATGGCCTTAGAAATGTAAACTTATAATTTAATAAATTGTCTTTATAAAAGCCAATGCATTTCTGGTATAATGCATTTCCAGCAGCATTCATGAACTAAAACAAGTATACAAATATGTAAATGCATAAATGTTTAAATATATAAATGTATAAATATATTAGCTCACACATGGGGTGATGTAACTGTAAGGTGTGATTTTAAAGTTACCACACAGAAGTTATCTGCTGCCAACATACAAAGAAGGAAGTCATAGGATACATATTCCCATTTCCCTAGGGAGAAATTGAAAGTAACACTGTAGTCACTGGATCCAAATAGTTCCAAAATCTTGCAGAGTAAACTCCATTAGAGTTCAAAGTCTGAGAGTCATTTATCCTCAGGGCTTTACAAAGCAGCAGTCCCACCCTTTCCAAGGGCCTACACAGTGGTCTGGCTCTCTCCCAATGTGAGGGTGAGAATTAAAATTTTGAAGGATATTGAGGAGACCAGCTTGTTCTTGGTCCCACCTGCTCTAAGCTATGGGAAGGCATCTATACTCTGTCTCTCTGAGGCATATGCTCAACTCCCACAGAACAATGTGGTGGCAGTAAAGCACTCCCTATTTCCCAAGGAATGTGCTCTACCCTTTCTGAGGCCTAGGGCACAACTCTTTCAAAACAGTAAGGTGGAAGCCCCACCTTCTGCCTTTGTGGCAAGCTCACCTTCTCCAAGTGCATGGGTGGGTCCCATCTCCGGGCCTAGGGATTTTTGACTTCAGACTTTAGTTTCCATGGTTCTGCCTTTGAAGTTACTTTCCCTTCAATTTGTCCCATTTCTGTCATTTTCTGTTCAGACTGGCAGTAGTTCCATTTATTCAGATCCCAAAGCACTCTTGTTGTTTTTCTATGTAATAGACAGGGATCATAACCATCAGACAATAGCACTTTTCACATATCCTTCCTGGATAACTCCCTCTCCAATCCTGGCTTGTTCTGAAAAGGCTGTTTCATGTTTGGTTAAATCCTCACATGGGGCACTATTCTCTGGGATATCCCTTTCTGGAACCCCAGAATGTTCCAGACTACCAATTTCTGATTTCTTTGTATCCAAATGTTCAGTTCATAGCTAATCTCTTTCTGTCACATTTCATTATAAGCTGCAAGGAGAAACCAGGCCACACTTTCCACATTTAATTTGGAAATCTCTTCTGCTAAACATCCAAGTCCATGACTTTTAAATTTTTCCTTCCATTTAAAACTAGCAGTAAATTTTGGTAAGTTTTCTGTCACTTCAAAACAAGGATTGCCTTCCTTCCAGTTGGTAATAACTGTATCATTTCTAAGGCCTTTGTCAGAAATATCTTTAGAGTACATATTTCTACCAACAATGTCTTCAGAGCATTCTAGGCCTTCTCTATTAATCTCCTTATCCATCTAAAAGGCCATTCCAACATTTTTGGTATTTGCAAACTGCAGCAACCCCCCCTCCCCCCACGTCTCCTGTACCAAAATCTGTTTTAGTTTGCCAAAGTTGCCAGAATGCAATATACCAGAAATCGAATAGGTTTTAAAAGGGGAATTTATTAAATTTCAAGTTTACAGTTCTAAGGCCATGGAAATGTCCAAACTAAGGGACCCAAAGAAAGATAGCTTAACTCCAAGGAAAGAGTTGATGAAGTTTGGGGTTTCTCTCTCAGCTGGGAAGACACATGGCGATGTCTGCTAGTGTTCTCACCTCATTTCTTAAGGGTTCCCTAAGGGCATTTTCCTTCTGCATCTCCATCCCTGCCTGTTGGGGTTCTGTTGGCTCTAAATTTTTTTCTACAATGGTACCCTCTTAAAAGGCTCCAGTAAGCAACCCTACCTCCAATGGGTGGAGATACATCTCCTTGGAAACCATATAATCAAGAGTTACCACCCATAATTGGTTGGGTCACAGCTCCAGGGAAGCAATCAAAAAGAGATCCCACCCAGCGATATTGAATGAGGATTAAAGAGCATGGCTTTTCTAGGGGACATAACAGATTTAAACCAGTACAGTGGATAACTACAAATTATGTGTATAAATCATCTCCAGAGGGAAGGATTTTTGGAGATTATATTTTGTTGTATTCTTCATATACAGCAAATGAGAAGAGCATTAATAAAAATATATTAAACCATTTGTCTCATATTTTGAAGAAGAGTGTGAAATGTTTAGTGTTCCAATATCTTATAGCTTAGGGCATATTCAAGAAAAATACTGTGCCAAACCCATGACGATATTTATTAGATCTGTTTAGTACATTTTGCTGATGCCTAGTTTATTCTATGCAAAATCCTGGGAAATTTTATCCTAGGAAATTGAGATTCAAAGAAGAGTATGACATGGATCCATTCCACAAAATTCTCAAGTGGTGGTTGGGTAGAGGGACAGATGCAAACACATAATGTTTGTTAGTTTGTACTTTAAAAAAGAACCCAAGGTTGAAACATTAGCTGCTAATTTCAGATTCTGACAGAGAGTATCTCAAATTTGATCTAAATCTGTCATTGTAAAGAGTAGTCTTTTAAGAATGTTCAGTTTGGGGTGTGAAAATAGAACCCTGTTCGGATCCAAAAAGTGTGAAAATAAAACATTTTTGAAAGAGAAGACAGACTATCTTTCTCCAGATAAAGGTCTCAGCTAAAAGTTTAAATAAAAAACAATTTCATTTGAGGGCTAAAGATAGTTAGGCTTATAAGCTGCTTCACTCATTCCTTATTGAATAGTAATCATTCTAATAGGAAAAAAATACTAAAATTAAAATTCTATTACAAAGACAGGAGAAATAAGAATAAAAGTAAAGGAGAAAAAGAAAACATATTTTCTCCTCGGATTTCCCCCACCCCAAATAGTCAAATAGTTCAACACCAGGATATCATTTTTGGGACCAGCAAAGAAAATAAATTAAGCATAATTTCATATTGATTTAGGCCGATTTGAAGACTGAAAGGGATTATAAAGGTGCTTTAAATTGTCTTTCTGTTTTCTTCTGTTGTGTTAACTTAAAATGTCTATGCTATTTTTTGCAGGAGGTGGGAAGGGGAGGTGGGGTGAAGTTACTATTACATTGAAAAAGACTTTCAAGACTTTTAACAACTGTTTATACTTTAAAATGCAAAACTCTGGACAAAGGCTAAAAAATAAAAAAAGCTCTCATTCTTAATCTTTACAAATCACATTACAATGTTAGTGCAGTTAGGACAACAACAACAAAATCTCTGTATGGAATTAAATTTTCTGAAGCCTCAGCAAATGGGTTTCTTTGTTGATAAAATAGGTTCCTTACAGTGAAATGCCAGAACAAAAACAAATTTAGACTTAATGTTTGTCACATGTCCATTTGACTCAAAGTCCTTCTAGAGGAGCCCAATTTAATATTAGTTCATAGCAATGCCCAAAATGTATATTGTACATTTTGTACAGTTTTCAAGCTTGTGAATAAAGCTTAATGGATTTATTCCATAATGTTCCAAAAAGTGGCTTAAATCATTACAGATCATGGCCATTGGTTGCTTTAATATTCTGGATTTCAACTGTCCGGTTATACACACAAATACCCATGGTGTTTAGTAGCATGTACTTTTGTGCATGCTCTTGGATTGAACTGCAAACCTGGTGAAGCCAATGTCAAGGAACTAGTTAACTCTCTAGATGATACTCAAGCAACTGCTCCTTTTGCCCTGGGACTCCAGTGTTTGTCACAGCTGAGGTAACTTTGAAATTAATGTATTTTTAAAGACATTGCTCTTTCAAGGTGTAAGAAACAGATATGCTCAGGATTCCCTGGGCAAACAAGGCTTTTAATCAAACTACAAATAGAAATAAACAATGGATACCCTACAGTGGCCAAGTATCCTGGAAACTGGGTATATCTTTCAGTTTTTTTCAGGATACAAGTGTCACACCACAGAAATAGCATTGTCAGTGACACATCAACTGAGCTTGACCTATATGAACAAAAAATAGACTTACTTTGTAATTACATTGTGTGTTAGAGAATGTGTCATCCTCTCCTTTTGAGTTTTACAAAGAGTTCACTATCATTTAAATTTTACCAAAAACTTAAGAATCAAGTACTACTATTACTACATTGCTATTTTACAAATGAGATAAACATGACTTAGATGGAGAACTAAAGGAACTTTCCCATAGTCACCCAGCTAGTAATTGATAAGTCTTGGATCCAAACGTAGGTCTGTCACATACCAAATCCTATTTTGCCTCCCAACTGCAAGTTGACAAAGGAGCTCAGCTTGTAGTTTATGCTTCTGAATAGGAGCCAGATTACTCAACAGGTGACTCTCAATGGAAATGTCATTGAGGAGAAAGAAGGGCTAACAAAACATTTCCAACTTTATGGATTTGGAGATTTTTAGATATTGGATGGTATATCCTGTCTTAATTTCAGGTGTCTCCTAGACCCTCTTAAAAGTCCCTTTAGAAATATTTTCTTAATCTGCTTTTGTAATATTAATATGCCTGCAGATTGGCTCCAAATTTAATCAGCATTGCTTTAAATTTAACTGCATGGGATCTTGCTATAAGAGTCTAGTCAAGGGAAGTATTAAAATAATGAGTAACATGAATAATTTGTTCTACATCAGCCTGAAGTCATGAGCTTTCCCCCATATTCTCTTCAACTTAATCATATAGCTAACTGTGAACCAAGTATTGCGCGTAGTTGCCCCAGAGATATGTCAAATTCATTGTGTCCAGAAGTGAATTTATTCTTCCTCTCTACATATATTCTCATTTCCTATGCCTTTCCTTTTGATAAACAACATGATTATCCACCTGGAAGTCCAATCCAGAAATCAGACATTGCTTTTGACTCTTCCTTCTTCCTCATCCTTTCTGAACCATCATAAAATCCAACTGATTGTGTCTCTTGACAGTGAGGTATACCCTTCCACATGTTAAGTTCTAAGCTCAATAAAAAAGTCAACATTACATATGCCAAAAAGTGTGCATTTATTAAAGTAGAGAAACTCAGATTTACTTAATGAACCAAAAGTTCATATTACCCATTTGTTTTCACTTTGGAGCATAAACATTTATTCATTGGAATAGCAATTTAAGTTGCTTATATGATTCAAAATTTCTCTTTATTTCTTTAGTGGTCTCTCTCCACTTATTTCCTCTTTTCTTTTGGCTGAACATATATATTCAAATTGTGTAAGTTAAATGTGTACATATGATTATTTTTCTTTATCTCCATGGTCCAACCTCAGTCCAGCCCACCATGTTTTTCTGACTGGATTCCAACAACTGCCTAAATAGATTCCTTACTTTCTAATTTTTTCCCTTCAAATGTATTCTCTATACTGTAGTCACAGTAAACTTTCTAAAATACATGTCATGTGACTGCCTGTGCTATCCTTCAATGGTTCTTTCTTGCTCATTAAATGAAATATAAATATTTTTGCATAGCTTCCAAGCATGTAAATTATATGATAACAGCCTAATTCTCTAGCCTCAGTCCCAAATATCTCTCCATACATCAAATATTCTCATGCCCCACTCTCTCCCCAGGTATACTGTATGCTTAGTCTTCCTGAATCACTTTTATGTCCTTGAATAAAAGGATTCACAGACATAAAATCTTTGAATAGGATATATTTTCATTGTCAGGATCTCATATATTCTATTCCCTCTGCCTGCAATGCAATGACTGTTCTATACTCTTATGCTGGAACTCTCTATTCTCCTCACTTCTTACTCACTGCTTAGTACCAGCTTGCTTAAGATTAAACCGACAGATTGCTGGTGGCATTTGGGGTTGGCCAAAAGAAATCAGGAGCTGGAAAAAGGAGGGAGGAGTTTGAAAACAGGGTGCTTATTCTTCAGGTTCCCTCCGTATCTGTTGACCACTATTGTGAACCATGGGTAAAGGACTCTGGTGCTGTAAGGGCTCTTTCTCAAAATTCTTTCACCTTCTCCTCTCACACTTAGTGATATTCATAGAACCCCATTATTATTAGCCCAGGAATACGATACTCTTCCTTATGGTTTTCTCATCTCACTCCCCACACTTTTTAAATATAATTTATTTAACTACCTTTAAATTATCTGATTTTGTGGATTTCATTCATTTCAGTTTGGGCTTTGACCAATACAGCCACCCCAGCCCACCACCACTACCAGCACCTCCACCACCAGTCTATTGATTATCCCTCCACATCCTTTTTCAAATATCATTTCCTCCTGGAAGATTTGCTTAACCCCCAAGTCTAAATGAGAAACTCCTCTGTTTTCTCCCATAATTATATATACCTCGCTAGTCATATTACTTACAATTTACTAACATTTCCTACTAATTCCCTCATCTTCATTAAGATGGTGAGCCTTGAAGGAGTTGATCTTTTCCTACATGGGTGAAGCTTGCAAACCCCCATTACCACTGAGCTTGAACACAAAGGGTTAATGTGATGCCTGGAGTCCTGTCTCCTCAGGTGTAAATCTCAGTTCTGTGATGTCTTTGTTGTGTGAATATGGAGTACACTATGTAGCATGTCTAAGCCTCATTTTCATCATCTGTAAAATAATGATTATCTACTCCAAAATGAGACTGGTAGATTCCACAAGCTAGTACTTAGAGAATATTTAATACACTGCCTAACATGTAAGAAATATATAATAAATGTTTAGTGTTTATTATTATTAATACGACATAGTGTTTCTTAAATAGTTGTTGAATAGAAATAAATACAAGGAAGTCTTAATGATATAACATGATGATCTGAAACTTAATACAATTGAAAAGGAATGAAACCAATAAATAATTTAAGGTTTGCTTTGATCTCCACTCAATTAACCAAGATATAAGCTATTTATGCATTTATTTTTTTACAGCACGTGTACTAGTTGTTTTATTTTGCAGAGACCAACTTTCTGATTTGTTATATAATGTAATTGCAGAATTATAAATTAATTCTACATCCTTCTTCATTTCATGTGACTTTAAAAAGATGTGAGATAGGTTTGTATAAATTCTGTGAGAAAATGCTTCTTAAATAACTACACATTGAACTTGAGAAGAATTTGTTGTGCATAAATTCAAATATTGCATGTATTAAGGGCAGTTTTCCACAGGAAAATCAAGGCCCAAAGACTGAGCAGTACAATTAGTTGCCACTGTCATCAGCAAACTTTAACCAAGTCCACTAGAGCCTGCAAGAACTCATAATAGGATGAACGCCTTAAAGAAATAAGCTGAGAGTGCTGTAACTTACTTATAGACAATTGTTCAGGAGAAGAGATAGTGGATAGAGATTCTGCAGAAGAAGTTTAAGGATGTTGAATGTAATTTGTTCTCTTCTGAATTTTCCAGTGTACTGATCCCAAAGTAAAAATCTAGACACCTTCCATTTCTTCAGTTAGTCTAGGTGACTAGTTTATCTCAGTACATTTGAACTGATTTTTCAAGTCCATTTTGAGAGAAAAGAATTAAATGACTTCCCCACAGTTCACTTGGCAACCCACTGGAGTATAGAAGACATTGATACAATTTTCTGGGAAGTAAGGACAATCTTTGAAATAGAAAATAAACTTTAAAAGATCAGCAAGTCAGAATCATAGCATTAACACAGAAAGTAGATTTCTTTTAGTTAGAGGGCTGGTCAGGATTTAAGCTTCATCTGTTTTAGTTGCCACAAGAGAAATAAAGAAATATACAGCAGAATTATCTGTTTTATCTTCAATTTGCATAACAACACTATGCAAGGGCTATATCTAGCCCTTCATAGAAATGAACTTCAGCATCAATTACTGTAATTACCAGCTGTAACCTAAATCGTACTCTAATTAATTAATCTTAAAATATTAAATATGACCCCAAATTTCCTTCCTGTATGAACACATTCTGGAATTGTTTCCTGTGGGTATAAAAGCTTGCAAATTTATCCATATCAAGTATTGACAGAGACACTTGGAGTCTTTGCTATTCTGGCAGAAATTGTCAAATGAAAATTCCCTTGAACAGTATTGCATCTGTTTCTCATCCTGTAGGGTCAACGTTACAGGCAAACTATGGAAAGTTCAATATCATCTGTAAGTTTCTTCCAACAGCTGAAAGGCAAATCATAATATTAGTCTTGGTGACAAAACAGAAACTGCAGCCTTGTGCAGCACTTATTTCTCTCCTGTTTAAACCACAGTATTAAATGTAAAATTGCTCCTAACTTTAGAAGCATAGCAGTCTTTCATTAGATCCTAGAAATTTAGCTGAGTTTTCCATCGAGGTGGGTCACTGGATCAAAATATATGTCAGTCAAGTGAAATTGCAAAGATGACTTATATTCTTTTTCTTCCACCTGGAGACCTCTTTTGATATTAAGATCTCTGGGCAGTTCTATCCTTGGATGAAAATTACCAGATTCATCACATCTCCTCACAACCCCTAAGAAAAGTTTGGACTTTAAAATATGCACTGTTAATATTGTCTACTTTTTTCAAGTGTGCACTGTGCTGAAATTGGACTTAATAGCTCAACATATTTACAATAGCACTTTGTTTATGTCGACTAAAACATCAGAACCCATTTAAGGTAGCAGCATCGAGTCCGTACATTTGTTTTAAACTGGTTTTTAAAAGTTTGTAGGGATAATACAAATATATCACATATGCACATATGCACACACATGTACATATACGGTGAATATGCTTATTACCTATACCCATTGCATCTGTTCTGCCATAAAATGAAAGACTAACTTTCCTTTCATGCTTCTCTGTCACAGACTTTGTTGTCAGAATGAAGTATATTATACCGTGGTGTGATTAATTGTTCCCTGAAGCACAGTTGCATTTGGAAAAGTAGCTTGAATAGCTTAATTCTCTCCCAATGAATTTTATTAGCTTGATGTTCGGGGGTCATACTTGGACAGCTTCATGCCATGAGGCAGCTGTGTTGCTTTCATGAAAGAGATTGATTTTATCACTTAGTCATATCTGACAATGTTTGCATTGATTTTTGATGGTAGGCATTTTGTCCCTTGATGCTCTAGAAATTTTTTTTGGAACAGTCTACTTGAATCCACTTATATTTATTCATAATTCTGACTTCCCTCTCATTTTCATTATGATTGAATCTATCCATGATTTGTAAATTGAATACTGGGAAGCTTTATTTGTTTGGAATGAAAAACGTAATTAACTCAATTACACATTTCACATCTATTTTTCCCACCACTGTAGTTCTAGAAAATGACTTCTTTGTTAAAGAGCTTTGTTAAAGGTATCTAGATGGAAATCAGCCTACCAATTTTATAGCAAAGTAGAAATACTCTAAATTATATATGGGCAGTGTGTTACTTAGATTCAGTTGTCAACTTGGCCAGGTGAGCATACCTAGTTTTGTTGCTGCAGACATAAGCCAATGGTACGTCAACCTCATCTGTTGCTAATTACATCTGCAGTCGGCTAGGAGGCGTGTCTGCTGCAGTGAGTGACGTTTGACTTAATTGGCTGGTGCTTAAATGAGAGAGCGCAAGGTAGCACAGCCTAGCAGCTCAGCATTCCTCATCTCAGCACTTGCAGCTCAGCCCAGGCCTTTGGAGATGCAGAAAGAAGTCACCCTGGGGAAAGTTGTTGGCACCCAGGGGCCTGGAGAGAAGACCAGCGGAGACCATCCTGTGCCTTCCACATAAGAAAGAACCTCAATGGAAAGTTAGCTGCCTTTCCTCTGAAGAACAAACAAAATAAATCCCCTTTTATTAAAAGCCAATCCATCTCTGGTGTGTTGCATTCCGGCAGCTGGCAAACTAGAACAGGCAGAATCAGGCAAGAAAAAAAAATCAGGCTTGAGAAAAATATTCGCCCAGGAGTAGCACTACTGCATTTTGGATAACAATAGCCCTCATAGGCAACTGATAAAAATATGAATGCATTATTGCTTCTTGAAGTCTATAAAATATCATTTTTTTGGCATCTAGAGACCATCTAGACTACGATTTTTAAGTCTCAGTTGTTTAAGAAATATTTGTCCCTTTTTAGTTTATGGCGTATTGAAGTGGGTGGAAGGAAGTGCCTAAAACACTTGACCTGTGTTCCAGTAGCCTTTACTCTTGAACACGATTGTATAAAGATATAATGCTTACAATGTGACTATGTGATTGTGAAAACTTCATGTCTGGTGCCATTTTTATCCATGGTATGGACAGATGAGTAAAATATATGGATAAATGAATAAATAAATAATAGGAGTTACAAAAAGTGATGTAAGTTAGGTAGATGAAAATAGTGGTGGTCAATGAAGGGGAAGAGTAAGGTACATAGTATGTATGGGTTTTTAAATTTCTTTTTTCTGGAGTGATGCAAATGTTCTAAAAAATAATGATGGTGATGAATACACAACTATGTGATAATATTATAAGCCATTGATTGTACACCATGTATGGATTATATGTGTGTGAAGATTTCTAAACAAAATGTTAAGAAAGAAATATTATTTCTTAAAAAACGAATTTTCATGAGGAAACTGTGATAAATTCAATTTGTAAGAATTTGCAGCTAAATGTTAGCAGAGCTGTTATAATTTTCTTATAGTAGATCACATATTTTAATTATAAACCAGTATTGTCAGATTATTTTTATACAATAATTTGTGTTATTTTCTCTATGTAGGCAAATATAACACATACTCTCTAACTTCCTTCACAATTCAATTCATTTCACAAAATAGGTGTTCTTAGCTACTTACTGATTAATAAACATGAATGACTCCTACTTAAGGGGTTAAAGCTCTACATTCTGTCTCTGACCTGAAACAATTCTTTTGTTCCTGTGTTAATTTGTTTAAAATATGAACTAAGTGTATTGAGAAACATCATACAGATCCTTGAGTATTAAGCTATTACTACACCTTGGATAAACTCATAATCACACCAGCAGCAATAACTGAAAGAATTTTTTATCAAAATTTTCCTATGCTGAAATAATCAAAGTAAAATAAAAAAGAAATTACCTTATATATTATATATGGAAGAACATGAAAAGCTAAATATAAGCTTATGTGAAGTTAGAAATATTTTAATTGTGCATCACATTACAATTTCCTTTGATTGCCTAGACAGCCCTATAAGATGTCTTTCTGCAAAATGCTTGCAGATTACAGGTGAAAGCTGCAGAATTGAGAAGGGTTAACTCAGTTGAGCTGAAGATTGATCTAATTTATGGTGTACCTTACCACTAATTGAGACATAGATAGGAACAGTATTAAATTTGGGAATTCTGATCCTGCACCATCCTGTGCATTTGTAGAATTTTTATCCTAATCTTTTTTAGATTTCTCTCTAAATTGTTAATTGAGTTACTTGAATAGGAACCTTTTAGTAAAAGCACAAATATCCTTTGTGTTCCTTAAGTTTGTACCACTCCTTTTTAAAGAACAGGGGGTAGAATTAAGAGTGCCAAGGTATCACTTTTTAATGAATTATTAATTTTGTAATAAATATGCAGTTTATATAAGATATTTTGTATAAATATTCCAAAAATAAAAGGCAATGCGCATGATTTTCCTCCCTTAGTGGCAATTTTTTAAATAGCTTGAAAATTCTTCACAGATATTTAGAATATAGCACATATTTATCTGCTCCAAAGAGACAACAGAAATTTAATTATTATTCTGTGTGTGTGTGTGTATGTGTGTGCACATGAACATTCATGTCTCAATTTCCTTTGGTGGATATGTCCAAACTTTAAAAGACTTCCATTCAAACATTACAAAGATATTCAATAGTGACCTATATCCTCCAACTCACAGGATCTCTTTATTTGATGATGTTACAAGTCAAAAAATAAGTGACCTGGGATTGGAACATGTGTTATTTGACTTCTGATTTCTTGCTGAATATAAGTCAATTCTACTCTTTCTATTTTATGTCCTTCCCAATGGAGACTGACATGGTCAAACATAATATACTGGTTAGTTTTTATACAATTTTCCTAATCTTTTTCTTAACCCATCTTGCCAAATTCCCCATTCGTATATTTGCTTGTTTGCTTATTTGTTGGATACAGTGTCAGAAATCGAATTCCAAGTTTCATGTATCTTCCCAATGTCGCTCTAAGTGTATTCCATTTTATATGGCCTTGTTTTTCCATTATACCTTCCATTGTTCATAACTATTCATTGTGAAGTGTTAAATTTCTCAAACAACTTAACTTTTTACTCCTATCCAAATAGGACTAACCAACTACCACAGCAACATTCCAAATTATTACTTCCATTAATTATTTGTTGTTTCCCTCATGTTTACAGAATTTGAATATGGAAAAGAAGTCCTTAAAATTAAAAGAAAGGGAAAACTTTAAAGAAAATCATTTAATATACAAAGCTTAAAAATCTCTATTTTTATGAAAACATCATGTTGAACATAATTAGGAAAAGAGAGTGGCCAAGAAGGAAAATAAAACAAAAAACTGGCTGTGGATGGCAGAGAATGGCCAAGCAAATTTAGAGAAAGAAAGGGAAATGAGTAAGGATATTCTAATATTTGCTACTAAGGAGAAGTGATCTAAGAGGTGTGCATTAGGTCAACGTGACTACATAACTGGTCCTTGGTGCAACCTGTCAAACCAAAATTAAGTGTCTTGGGTAGAGTCATGGTTATAAAATTCAGGAAACTGGGCTGAGTGTCCTTCATTTAATTGTTCTCATTTGGAGATTAATTTGGCCCTGCATTTCCATTGCTAGTCTCTAAAATTGATCTAGAGGTATATTTAGGGCTACAGTGGCAGAATCAAATTGCTTGAGCTGAGAATTGCCATATAAGTACCAACAGATGGAATAACAACTGGACTAATTTATTTTTTAGAAAAATAAGAAAGATTGGAAGAAAAATTCCTATACTTTGAAAATTTGCATAAGACTTTAATCCTAGACAGAATGACTAGAATTTGAAAATATTTCCTTGAGTTTTATGGAGAATCAAAAATAGAAGATACATATAACCTTAGAAATAGAGGCCAGATATGACCTTAGATGGCTCACAATAGCTAAAACAAAGTATTACTAACTATTTGTGTGCTTTGAACACAATGGGGATGACTGGATCCCAAGTTGGCAGAAACCAAGTGGCACTACTTAATCGCCAAAGACAGGGTAGATGTGGCTATCATAATAGACAATAGACTCAAAGCAAGAATCAAAATAATCTGACTCAAAAAGACTTGTGGCACGGGCTAGTAGATCAATGGGATATTTAGACATACAATAGATGGGCAGTCTACTTGTTTGAGCTGTATAAACAAAAGTGTTCTAGGTCAAGTGAACAGAAGTCTAACTTGAATTACGAAAACACAGAGTTGTGGCCCTTTAATCAATTTCCAGACTTGAGACAGTTTACAGACCCTGAGCCCCTTGAATGAGGGAGAGGTCAGGTCCCTTTGGGGGAGAATCCTGTTACACTGCCACAAATTTATACTGTTAATCTTCCTCCAAACCTTCCCCAAGGAAACCGACAGCCTTTTACCAGGGTAACTGTTCATAGAGGAAAAGGAAGTGATCAGATATTTGGGGGATTATTAGACACTGGTTCATAAGTGACATTAATTCCAAGAGACCCAAAATGATACTCTGGTCCACCAGTCAAGTGATCAATGGAGGTCAGGTGATTGTTGGAGTTTTAGCTCAGGTCCAACTCACAGTGGGTCCAGTGGGCCCCTGGACCCATTCTATAGTTATTTCCCCAGTTCCAGAATGCATACTTGGAATAGACATGCTGAGCAACTGGCAGAATCCTCACATTGGCTCTCTAACTTGTGAAGTGAGGGCTATTATGGTAGGAAAGGCCAAGTGGAAGCCACTAGAACTGCCCCTACCTAGCAAAATAGTAAATCAAAACCAATACTGGAGGAATTTCAGAGATTATTGCCACTTTTAAGGACCTGAAGGTTTCAGGGATGGTGATTCCCACCACATTGCCATTCAACTCTCCTCTTTGGCCTGCACAAAAAACAGATGGGTCTTGGAGGATGATAGTGAATTATCATAAGCTCAACCAGGTGGTAACTCTAATTGCAGTTGCTGTTCCAGATGTGGTATCATTGTCTGAGCAAAACAATACATCCCCTGGTACCTGGTATGCAGTTATTGATCTGACAAATGTTTTTTACTCAATAGCTACTAGTAAGGACCACCAGAAACAGTCTGCTTTCAGCTGGCAAGGTCTGCAATATACTTTCACTGTCCTACCTCAGGGGTATATCCACTCTCCAGCCATATGTCATAATCTTGTCCACAGGGACCTTGATCATTTTTTCCTCCCACAAGACAACACACTGGTCCCTTATATTAATGATATCATGTGATTGGACCCGGTGAGCAAGAAGTAGCAACTACTCTAGATTTATTGGTAAGGCATTTGCGTGTTGGAGGATGGGAGATAAATCCAACAAAAATACAAGGACCTTCCACCTCAGTGAAATTTCCAAGTGTCCAGTGGTGTGGGGCATGTTGAGATATCCCTTCTATGGTGAAGGATAAAGTGTTGCATCTAGCCCCTCCTATGACCAGAAAAGAGGCACAATACCTACTTGGTCTCTTTGGATTTTGGTGACAACATATTCCTCATTCGGGTGTGATACTCTGGCCCATTTATCAAGTGACCAAAAAAGCTGATAATTTTGAGTGGGGACCTGAAAAAGAGGAGGCTCTGTGACAGGTTCAGAATGCTGTATAAGCTGCTCTGCCACTTCACCCATATGATCCAGCAGATCCAATGGTGCTGAGAGTGTCAATTGCAAATAGAGATGCTATTTGGAGCCTTTGGCAGGCCCCTATAGGAGAATCACAATGCAGACCCTTAGGATTTTGGAACAAAGCCTTATCATCTGCTGCAGATAACTATTCTCCTTTTGAGAGACTGCTTTTGGCCTGCTACTGTGCCCTAGTCGAGATTGAACACTTAACCATGGGCCAGCAAGTTACAAGACCTGAGTTGCCTATCATGAGCTGGGTATTGTCTGACCCATCAAGCTATAAAGTTGGGTGTGTGCAGCAGCATTCCATCATAAAATGGAAATGGTATATACGAGATAGGGCCAGAGCAGATCCTGAAGGCATAAATAAGTTACATGAGGAAGTAGCCCTATTCTAGTTTGCTAGCTGCTGGAATGCAACACAACAGAGATGAATCAGCTTTAATAAAAGGGGATTTATTTTGTTAGTTCTTCAGAGAAAAGGCAGCTAACTTTCAACTCAGGTTCTTTCTTATGTAGGAAGGCACAGGGTGATCTCTGCTGGCCTTCTTTCCAGGATTCTGAGTTCCAACAACTTTCCCTGGGGTGATTTCTTTCTGTATCTCCAAAGGCCTGGGCTGAGCTGTGAGTGCTGAGATGAAGTATGCTGAGCTGCTTGGACTGTGATATGTTGAGCTCTCTCATTTAAGCACCAGCCAATTAAATCAAGCATTATTCATTACAGCGGGCACGCCTCTTAGCCAACTGCAGATGTAATGAGCAACAGATGAGGTTCAGGTACCATTGGCTCATGTCCACAGCAACAGCACTAAGCATGCTCACCTGCCAAGTTGACACCTGAACGCCACTACCACAAGCCCAAATGTCCATGGCCCACACTCCTGCCATATTACCTTCTCTTTCCCAGACAGAGCTATGGCCTCTTGGGAAAATCCTTACTGTGCATTGAATGAGTAAGAGAAAACTATGACCTGGTTTATAGATGTTTCTGCACAATATGCAGGTACCACCTGAAAGTGGACAGCTACAGCACTATAACCCATTTCTGGGATGTCCCTGAAGAACAGTGGTGAGGGGAAATTCTCCCAGTGGGCAGAACTTCGAGCAGTGCACCTGGTTGTTCATTTTGCTTGGAAGGAGAACTGGCCAGAGGTGCATTTGTATACTGACTCTGGGCTGTTGCTAATGGTTTGACTGGATGGTCAGGAACTTGGAAAGACCATAATTGGAAAACTGGTGACAAAGAGTTCTAAGGAAGAGGTATTTGGATAGACCTTTCTGAGTGGGTTAAAAACATGAAGATGTTTGCATCCCATGTGACTGTGCACCAGAGGGTGACTTCAACAGAAGAAGATTTTAATGAACAAGTGGATAAGGTGACCTGTTCTGTGGATACCAGTCAGCCTCTTTCCCCAGCAACTCCTGTAATTGCCCAATGGGCTCATGAACAAAGTGGTCATTGTGGTATGGATGGAGGTTATGTGTGGGCTTAGCAACATGGACTTCCACTCACCAAGGCTGACCTGTCTACAGCCACTGCTGTGTGCCCAATCTGTCAACAGCAGAGACTCACATTCAGACCCCAATATGGCACCATTCCCCAAGGTGACCAGCCAACTACATGGTGGCAAGTTGATTAGATTGGACCACTCCCTTCATGGAAGGGGCAGCAATTTGTTCTAACTAGAATAGACACACACTTTGGCTATGGGATTGCTTCTGCCAGAACTACCATCCATGTACTTGCAGAATGCTTTATCCATTGTCATGGTATTCCACACAGCATTGCTTCTGATCAAGGAACACACTTCACAGCAAATGAAGCACGGAAATGGGTACATGTTCATCAAATTATCTGGTCTTACCATGTTCCCCCATCACCCAGAAGCAGCTGGATTGAAAGAAAGGTGGAATGGCCTTTTGAAAGCTCATTTATAGTGCCAGCTAGGTGGCAATACCTTGCAGGGCTGAGGTCATGTTCTCCAGGAAGCTGTGAATGCTCTGAATCAGCATCCACTGAATGGTGCTAATTTTGTTTCTTAACAACTGTATAAGGTATAATTGTTACACAAAACAGCACATATTTAAATTATAAAATTTGATACTTATATTGGCATGTGTATATATTTGTGAAACCATAACCACTATAAAAATGAATTAGCCATCAACACCTCAAAAGTTTTCTCATGTTCCATTGCTCTTTATTGCTCTTACCCATCCTTCCTCCACTCTACCCTGGTCCCAAGAAGACCACTGATCTGCTTTCATTGCAAATTACAACATCCCTACCAGATGGCCACATGAAGGAACACTTTTACTATTGATCAGCTCTGAATGAATATTTTCTTTAATTCTGAGAGCTTCTAATATCTCAATTTTAGAAAACATGCCTATATAAGAGTATATGTTTGGTTGAGTCAACTAAAATACCTTATCACTGTTGCCTACACATTACTGGAGTCATTTAGACATACTGTTTGTAGCAAGGGCTTTGCAATCTGAGAGAATTGATTTTGAGTAGGACATCCTTCAATTTGGGTATCTGTGAACTTAGGCAAGATACTTAACTTTTCCAAGTCTTTGTTTTGTATCTCTTGAATGGGACTAATACCTGCTCAAGGGAGAAGTTGTAATAATTAAATCATTTACCATGTATTGTCTCTGAATTAAGCAAGACAAGGTTGAACTTTCTATGTTGCAGGTCTCCAGAGTGGTTCTATATGAAGAAAGCTATAGTTTTGTAGTTTTCATTATATAAATATTATATGTATTTTGTTAGATCTTTACCTAAGTATTTCATTTTGGTGCTAATGTAAATAGCATTGTGTTTTTAATTTCATATCCCAAATGTTCATTATTGGTATATGTGAAAATAATTTACTTTTTTGTATATTAGCCTTCTTTCCTTGTATTCTACAACCTTTCTATGATAACTTGTTAGTTCCAGGAGTTTTTCTGTTTTTTGTTTTTTGTTTTTTGTTTTTGTCCATTCTTTGTGATTTTCTACATGGACAATTATATCATCTGTGTAAAAAGGGCTTATTTCCTCCTTCCCAATATGTATATCTTTTGTTCCCTTTTTTGCCTTATTGTGTTAACTAGGACCTCCAGTAAAATGTTGAATAAGAGTGGTGACGGGGATATTATTGTCTAGTTCTTCATAGGGAGGAAAGCTCTGCTTCTCACCATTATATTTAATATTGGTTGTAGGTTTTCTATTCCGGTGCTTTATCAGAATGAAAAGTACCCCTCTATTCCTAGTTTGCTGAGAGGTTGTTTTTTTTTTCTTTAAATCATGAATAACTGTGGGATTGTGTCAAGTCCTTTATCTGCATCTATTGATTATGATCATGTGATTTTTCTTCTTTGGGCTGTTGACACTGTGAATTACATTAACTGATTTTCAGATGTTGCATTAGCCTTGCATACCTGAGATAAATACCATTTAGTCACAATACATAATGCTATTCATATACCTTTGAATTTAATTTGCTAATATTTCATCAAGAATGTCTGCATCTATGTGCATGAGTGATATTAATGTTTAATTTTCCTTCCTTACAATGTCTTTGTTGAGTTTTTGCATCTTAATAAATTTTTAATGATTCCCTTTCCTGATATACTATAAGCAACCTGAGTTCAGGCACTACATCTGTCATGTTATCTTTCTATCCCTAAATGCCTAACACAGTGCCTGGTACTTTGTAGGCAATTTCTTTATTCATTAATGCAGTTGTTTAAACAATTTATTAAGTAAATATATGTAAATATTTGCATTTATTAAATTTATTTTATTTATTTATTATTAAATAAAAAATATTTATAAATAAGTATAATATATAATATAATAAGTGAATGTTTATTAATTAAATATACATGTATGGTACTTTTATGGGGATTAGTGTAGGATATTAAAGAAAATTTGATAGACAAGGAACTTGAAACTATGAAGATTGTCTACATAAGTATTGTTCTATTCCCTACAGACAATAAAAAGACTGTTGAAATTTTATAACAGTTGGTTATCCAGTACATGTTAAGAATTACCAGAGAGGAGATACTCAAAAAACAACAAACAAGAGATTCTGGACACTCTTATTGTGAACTTTTAAAGCCATGTGCTGGGGGATTTTAAGGATCTAGGAAGTCACTAGGGGACCAAGGGATCCCTAGAGGGAGTGAGACAATCAGATGAAAGTTGGTGTGTTAGGGAGGAACAAATTCCATTCTCTCCGTCACATGTCATCCTGATTAACTTTGCTTTGCGTGTGTTTTCATGTTAGAATCTCACATATTAAAACATTTCCCTATCATTGGCTCTTAAGGTTATTCATAGTTATTCATAATTATAAAAAACTTTGCAAAAAATATAATGCAAATAAAATCTTTGGCTACAGCTATTATTATAGCTTTCGCATGTATTTCTTCAAAGCAAAAAGCTGGGTCTGAAACTTTTTAGGATTTTTGACTCTTGATTTACACAGATGCATTCCTAAAAGGGGCCCCTCACAAAATGAACATCGCAAGAATTTCCTTTCCTTATAACCCTTTTGGCACTGGGCTATGTTATTTTCAAGGCTTTTTAAAAACCTTACTTTGATAGGCTGCTCAAAGAAAATACTGTGAAGTAGGTCAACTTAAATAATGGGAATTAATTCACCAGTGGTTTTGATGATGGGAAAAGGTCAAAATTAAAGCACCATCAAAGCAGTGCTTTCTTCCCAAAGTCAGGCTGCCAGTAACCCTTGGCTCTTCTCTTACATGGCAAAACACCTAGTGGTATCTCCTGATCTCTCTCTTCTCTTGCAGTTTCATGGATTTTAGCTTCTTATTTCCATGCTTTCTTTCTATTTGAATTTCATTCTCAAATAAAGGACTCCAGCAACAGGATTAAGACCCATCCTGATTAAGGTGAGCCATGCCTTAACTGAAGAAGCCTCATCAAAAGGTCCTACTTACAATGGATTCACACCCACAAGAATGGTGTAAGTTTGAGAACATGTTTTTCTGAGATACATACAGTTACAAACCACCACAATTGTTATACTATTTGTTTTTTCTGTTGTTCTAATTTGCATCTCCTATATTGCTAGTAGGAGAGAACTTTTTTATATGTTCATTGATCTCCTGCCTTTCTTTATCTGATGAATTGTTTGCTCATTTACAAAATATATTTATTTATAATATTTAGCAACATGTGAAAAACTCTTGTGACAAATACTAGTGAGAAAAATGCATAGATGTTATCCCTTTTTTGGCATATATATAGCAAATAGGGATTTCCTTCAGTGCACATTTCTAGCTCTTCATGTCTTATATTTTCTTATCTTCTATGATAATATTTCTCTAAGCTTTCACTAACTATAGGAATTTTGCTTATACAATTTTTAGAAATCATTCATAGTAATATTTTATACATGTTTAATACATTCATAAATTCATCCAGAATTAGATATTATAACATTCTCAATTCATTATAAATATATAAGTTAATATATATATACACACACACATATAGTTTTATAGTTTTAATTGTTAAAGGCAAAACTCTTCTAGACTTGTATTTTTCTCTAACAACCTGTGGCTTCTTAATTGATAATTCTTCAATGTGGTTCTTTAATTTGTCTATCACAGTTACAACATAGTATTGGAAAATTAATTACTTTAAGTAGAAATTACATTTAAATTCAAAACAATTCCCTTCTTGTTCTAAATGGGACTCAGAGCTGATCTACTAAAACACTAACATGGGTATGCAAGCTGAAGCCCAGGGTAGAGAATGACGAGTCCATGGAAACAAAAATGTCCTGATTTCTAATCTATTCCTCTTTGTATTTTCATAGCTGCTGTCTATGTTTTCTGAAAATTGAACTTCTTAGAGTCTTAATTGTTCAAGTTTACTGAGAGATAAGTATATTTAAATTATAAGCTTTTGTTCTGGTTCTGCTTTTAGAAGGCACCATAAACTAAAGGCAAAGTAGTACTGAGATTGATACAGCACAATCTTTGCCTTCAAAAAACTAGCAATCAGATGAGGGATTTTATAACTTGAAATACTTGAAAACACTAATGTTTTAAAGATTTCAGTAAAAATGAGGGCAAGTATTCAGGAAGGCTTAATCAGAGAATATGTGCAGTTGCCAGTGTTGCTAGGGCTATTAATTCTGTGTACTTAAGAGAAATCCAGTCCCCATCTTATATGGCCTAAAATATGTTTTAGATTTAAGTAAAATTACTACTTATGGACTTCTCAATGTAGTAGAAGTTAAAAATAATTGTCTAATAAAGTCAGTCATGTATAGGCATAAAAATAGCCCTAATTTACTTTTAGCTAATATATATAAATCATTATAGTAGACTAGTGTGGTTAACTTCAAATTTATCAAGATAATTTTGCTCTTTAGTCATTCACTTTGTAATTTATGCAATTATAAAAATAATACCATCTCGCCTGCCATGCCGGAGACCCAGTTTTAATTCCCAGTGCCTGCCCATGCAAAATAATAATAATAATAATAATAATAATAATAATAATAATTCCAACATCTTTACATTAAGACTTCCAAACTTTGAATTTCTATAACATTTAATTTCAAATTCTGAATACTATGAGCTCATTTCTATGCCTTTATTAATAAACTTACTCCTTTTCATCCCTCTCTCTCCTCTTTTTACCCTGTAGCAAATAGTTCATAATTTTATTATCTGAATGCATCCAGTTATCTAAAACTATGTTTAACTGAATGATAAAGCTAAAGACCCAAGTTGGGTAAATACCTTAAGTACGGAAAAATTAAGGCATTCCAGATTATTTGGCCAAATGGGATTCGCAGATAAATTTCCAAGGAGTGGTAAAAGATTTATAAAGATTGCTTTTTCGGTGGAAATGTCTTTTTAGTTCATATTGTATTTCTTCAACTGCTCAACTTCAACCTGCTGAATTTACATCCAGCATACTTTGAGGGCAAAATCTCCTTTTTGGGAGTTTATTGTACCAATTAGTGAATAAGCATTTCCAAAAAGAAGAGAAGCAAAATCTACAGTTATTTTTTTCCTTAAGGGGTTGTAAATGTATCATTTGTATATATTGCTGAGTGTTGAGCACAGTGCTTAAAACCTATCCACTTTCTTCTGCATATTTTTCCATCCCTAGGGTAAATATTAAAAAAAAAAATCTAAATGCATTTTTTTGGATAATGCAGGACTTCAAATTCTACATTTGGTTTCTAAACTTTTGGTCAATTGGATTGGATAGTTTGTGAAATACATTTTCTGAGGTGTAGTAGGGACAGAACTATTCTATAGTTGTTTAAGGCAAAATAGATATCAATAGATATCAATAAAATATCTATTGCAAAATACATTTGAGTTAATAGACTAGAAAACCAAGAGGAACAATTAAATATGTATGGAAGATTATCTTTTGCCAGTATAATATATTGAAAAGTACACTGCTGGTTAGCCTCAGTTTCTACACCTGTAAAATGGGTCTAACAATAGCTATTAAATGAGATAATGAATATAAAGCTTCCACACATAGTACTCAATAAATTTAAATCTTCTTCATTGTTTTGTGTTATTTCGAATGATTAGAAATTATTAAAGTTTTAGACAAACAGAAGGAAATATTTAAAATACTGAATTGGATAATATTATAACGAAGACTTTGTTTCCTTTTTAAGAGTTGTAAAATATTAATAGCATTTATGCTGCTTACAATCTGTAATGCAAATGGATGCAATTCAATAAACAACTCATCAACTTGGAATCCTGTTCTAGGGAAATTAATTCTTCCCTCTCCAAAGTTGACTCTGGTCAATGATCATTAGCAAGGTAATTTTATAAATTCGGGCTTCAAATCTGACCATAGGACTGGTGTCATATATTTAGTTCATTAGTTAATTAATAAATTCACCAATAGTAAATAACATGAGGAAAAAGGGATAAAACTAGTTGTGCTCATAGTTCAAGGGCTAGATATTTGTTTTTACCATCAAAACTCCACCTTTAATCATGAAAATAGAATAACCAAATGATACATATGATAAAAATCTGAGGGGGGAGTAAATCAAAGGAAATAGATATCGATTTTATGTGTCCAGTTTTAAATACATATTCTTATTCAAAACATCTGAACATGCCCCCAGTCATAAAAGAAATTCTCAAAGTCTTTCCACAATTTTTATCTCAAGAATAATTGTAGCTTTGACAACCAACCCTTTTCAAGGTGACACTCACTCTAAATAATTGTCACAAATTTTCTCTACTCTAATAAAAACTCTTTCTAAGAAACTAGTCCTACTTAATGGCTTACGAAATGCCTATCCTCCTTTATTTTTTGTATCCAAGGATCTCTTTGTGTCCTATTCCATTTATTAACAATAATCGAAATTTCTAAAAAGATAGAAAAATCTTGGACAACTGTTTTTATGGAATTTGTTTAGAAAATATGTTTCCAGCTGTGTTCCTTTTTCCCAGTTGCACAATGGTGTTTTATTTTTGCCAGTCTTCTCTAGGTATTTTTGTTTCATCTTTTAATTCGTATCCTAATGGTATTTTGTATACATGCGCTTGTTTTGTAACTGCTATTTGTAACAGCTGTACTCCATCCATCAAGTAAATAATTCAGGGACTATTTTTCAATGTTCTTGTTCTACAAAATGTTCTTTAAATAATCCGCAAAACATAAAAGCTGTTTAATATGCAGCTGGGTTTATTAAAACAATCTCTTATAAGGCTATGTGGATGGATAGTTACTACATTTCCTTTTACATAGCGGCTTCCTGCAAGATATTTATTCATGCATGAGACTCCATGATAAGTTTTGTGCTCAGATTCATATACTCCTTTAAGCCAGAACTTGAATACCATGTAAATGTCATTATCTATTAATAATCACATTCAAAAATCCTTTGGAAGTCAGAATGCTATTAGATGTGAAAGGCAACGTATGCTTTGCCAGGAACTGCATACATATGGGTGCATTTTACTTATCTATTTGGACTTAACCTAGATAGAAGTGTCAATCATAAAAGGATCCATCATATTGCTCAATTTTCTCTTCAAAGAAAAATGTTTTATATAAATAATATCTCTCTCTACCATTGCCATATCCTGATTTTTTTATTGGAGATTTGATAAATGCATATTGATTCTGTAAAACACCATAATTCTATGAAATGATATTAACCTATGTAAGCCTTAATAAAAATAAAATGATAAAAATGACAATAACACCCAACAAATTACCTAGCTTCATTTATATTCTAAACACTGTACTAAGTGTGTTGCATATATTATCCCTAATCTACAAACAGTAGTTTGATATCAGCAGTAGTTGATATTTATTGAGAATGTTTCAGTGCTAAGCTTTGGGCTAAGCAATTCATTTGCTATATTAGAGCTCCTCAGAGAAACAGAACTGGTAGCGTGTGTGTGTGTGTGTGTATTTATTTACTTATTGTAAGAATGGACTCATTATGGGGATTAGTAAATCCAAATTCATAAGGTAGGCCAAAATTTCAAATGGCGATTTTGAAACCTGGCATGTCTGAACTCTGTAGGTCAGACCACCAGATGAAAACTCCAATGAAGATGAAGTTGGATTTCCCAGGAGAAACTAGCTGGCCTGGAAAAAAAAAAAAAAAAAAAAAAGCAGAAGTTCTTTCTGACTGTTGAAATTTGCAGCTCTCTCTTTAACATCTCCAGTTGAATGGATGTAGAGATCCCCTTTTTGATGGGGTTACTCTCCTTTGATAAGTGTAGGTGAAATCAGCCATAGATGCAACTGACTGACTAATAATTCAAATCCACCTACAAATATTCTTACAATAAAAATCAGACCAGTACTTCTTTCACTAAACTGTACATCATAATCCAGCCAACTTGACACCTAAAATTAATCACCACACAGGCATTCTCTTATTTAATCATTAGAAGAATCCCATTTTAAGTGCGTGAAAATTTAGACCTGGCGAGATTAAGTCACAAGGAGACTATTCAGGTATCTATAAAGCACCACCATCAGTTCCTCTTGACTTCATCTGCCTTCTACCCTTTGACAATTTGGTGTCTTCTGCTCCTGATTCTTCAGATATTGATGTCATCTTATGGGTGGACACCTAATCAGGGAGCACACTAAAATCCAGAACACCTGAGCGAAGGTGATTCTCTTCCTTCAGCCTCTATCATATTGACAAGCTCTGAAGGGTCCCAAAACTCTCATAAAACACAAACAAACACCGTTTGTTCCCGCAGAGTTCCATACAGGTTATTTCCCACCTTGCCTTTTCCAACCTAGCCTAGACCTGTGATATCATTGCTAGAGGGAAGGAGGTCTCCTTTTTTTCTTGAGAGAGTCAAATTGAGAGAGAGGGAGACAGTGATTGTCCATGGAAAAAGCATTTTCCAAAGGAGAAGAGAAAGATGGGATAACAAAAGGGCTGTGAGTATTTAGGAACAGTAACTAACAAACCAGTGATAAATTCATTTCCCTTTAATTTTTCATCAGGTATGGCTCCAACGTATACTCTGCATATCACAGAAAGGGTGAGGTGTTTCCTTGACAAAATAATGTGGTATATAGATATCAATCCTGAGATGTTTTCAGTCTTCTAACTTATCTTTAAGATTTATGTAAAACTTGCTTTAAGCTTCCCTTTCATTATGATGAGAAATACTACATTTCTCATCATATCTGTGGAATTTTTAAAAGAATATGATTTTTTAGGCAAACCCATCTCTGAGTTTTTTTTCTCTAGAATGTTTGATCTTTGCCCCCAGATTTGGCTCCCTGAATAAACTGGCACTATGTTTTCCTGTGGGTTTGCACCTTGATATCTGTATTACAAATGTTCAGTAATTCCAGGCTCTTGGTATGATGCATTTCTCCAAATGATTGAGAAAATACACATCACAGAGCCCCTCAGTAACAACTGTATTAGAGAGGTTTCTGTTTTCAAAGTCCTTAGGTTCTATGATCCTCAGTGAATCTTCACCAGATTTTCTTTTACTAAAATGCTGAGATATTCTCTGCTTCTCAAATGTATCCCCATTTTCTTAGTTTAAGAATTTAGTTATCACCTTTGCTTGCTCCATCCTCTTCAGGCTATATCTAGAGAAACTCCATTTTTCTTATGTGCCATCCAACTGAAAATAGAAGGATGAAGTGAAAGTTTACAGACTGAAGGTCCTAAGCACTCATCACTCTGTTCTTGCCTGCACCCTCAGAGTTCTAGTAGCCAGAATTATTCTCCCCAGGAAGGATATATGAATGCTGTTCTGAGGGCAATTTGACAAGCCAAGGGAAAAAAAAAGATAAAAAGATCTGATGTCTTCAGTGAAATTTCTTGATCCAGATTACCTTATATTTTACCTCACACCAACAGCCCCATCCATGTGTGCATAGCTCCCCATCAAATTTTAGTGTCCCACCATTACAGCTAAGCAGATACTTGAGGATTCTCAAAGCTGCCACAGTACAGAAAAGCAGAGACACAAGCAAAGAAACAGAAATAGGACACAGAAGAAACAGAAGGTTGAAATTCTGTGCCCCCAGAGTAGAATTCTCTATGCAGCAAGGTCATCAGTTGTTCTTTGACGGTGGTTTAAAGGCATATTCACAGATGTAAGAGTACCCTTTCTCAGGACTCGGGCTCAGCATATGCTCCACCAAAAGAAGACAGATAATGGAAGCCATAGGCATGAGATCTGAGCAATGGAGGATCCAAATCAAGAAAGGTAGAAGGAGCTGCTTGAGGTTACCTGCGGAGAGGTAACCAAGTTGTCAGCTGGTATTGCCCAAGTGCAGCAGTCATTCCAGTTCAAAGAAAGCCATAAAAATCTGAGAAAGATATCTAAAAAGAGGAGACTGAAAGAGCATTTGAATTCTTCAGATCTCCTGAGAAGAGTCTTAGAAAATTGGGAGATAGTTTGCAAATAACTTTGTGGTTAAAAACAACAAAAAGAAAATCTAAGCAAAATAAGGTTTTGAGAGAAAATAAAGTAATTAAATTATGATTTATGGGTAACTATTCAGGTCATTTATTTAGCCATGGTAATACAGATACTGAATACAACTTTCATTGTCACTATGAAACCTATGTGTTTAAATTATCATTTACTTCTAATTTTTACTGAAGTTGGTAAATTTCTTAAAGACAGGGATAGAATCTGTGCTATAGGAGCACCAGTTTCTAACGACCTTATATATAGGGAATTAAAATATTATCTGCTAATTGAATGATAATCTAAATTTCTGATTCGCAGATTAGTTATATTACCGAAATTGAGAACGTTTATATAAGAATAATTCATATCAGATTAATGTCACTTCATTTTTCTGATAAATTTATAGAACACTTATGTGTTAGTGTATTAGATTTGATGAAAATATGCAATGTTGGTCTTCACTTTTTTCTGGGAACTTTGTTTTCATAGTTTCTGAATGTAAACCATTTAGATCAGACATCAAACAGTAATGAAGAAAGAAATCTTTTTCTTGGATAACTATCTCCATCAAAGGTATACTAATGGTCAGTGACATGCCTTTTGCCCCCTCAGAGCTGCATAATATTTTAAGAGATTCTGTTCTCAGTGATGATGAGATGGAGAATTATTGCTATTTGGGTAGATTTATAACTGCCTAAATGATTTTATTCAAAAAATGCAAACTGTCCTCTCTCAAAAACTTTTTAAATCAAAGATTTGGATAAAGGCAATGGTAAATTACTGATCAAATTTTGGGATAGTATAAAACTGGAGTGAGGAATGAATATGAAGAAGTACTTAATCAGAATCCAACAAGATCCTGACAATAAAATAGTGGATTGGATTTAAAAGATAAGATTCAACATAATATCTTGTTCTTAGCTCCTTCCCAATCCATCCTTTCATCCCATCACCAATGCAGCATTCGACCTCCAACAATCGTGTCATGATTAGAAATGGTAGAAATATGGTTTAATGACAATATGTAAAACAGATTAAGAAATTGTAATACAAATTTCACATAAGTAAACAATGTAATATATGTAGCTAAAAATGCTAATGCAAACTTTAGACTGCTTCAAAGAATGTTTAGTTTTCAGAATGAAGACATATTTTTCTTGAACAGTTCCAAACAACATCTGCAATATTTGTCTTCGCGACAAACAAGAATATATGCAGAAGACAATAATGGTAATTGGGAAAGAATCAAAACCCAATCTATGAAGTAAAATGAAGGAACTGGCATATAAATCAGAAAGCAAGTAACAGGTAAGACTGGAGAGCGGCTGTTAAATGTAGAGTTTGTCATTTGGAAGAAACTTTAAAACTCTACTGCTTGATCTTGAAGGTACCACTTAGAACCAGGACAATCCTTTACTGAAACAGAAATTTACTTCCACAAGTAGAGTTACCCTTTTGAAGAGAACTTTGGAAGTATTCAACTGTGGGTTCAACTTATAAAGAACATTCAAGCAATGGGTTGGTAATTTAGTTTAGGTGATCTCTAGAATTTTATTCCACCTTGAAAATCTATTTCTCTATATATTTGTTTCCTACTTCCAAGGCAGTGAAATAGTAAGATATTTTTGAGCATGTGATAAATAAATTACCCTTTGGGATAGTTTTAGGTTTATGTGCTTATGATTTAGAACTACTTTTTCTTGGGAGAAGGCTAGATTACAGAATACCTTGAATTAATATTTTAGACCAAAATTGATGGTAAGAAAAATAATCTTAAATTCATGTAGAGAATTTAGGTTAAATTATTTTTAGGATTATATAATGGAAGAAGAAATATATGTGTTTGTAATGCATATTTTTACATATGTAAAAATACATATGTATATGTAAGAATTATAAGCCATTCATAAACTGAGCTACAAAATATATATCAAGGGATATAAAATCTATATTTTATGATGAATTTCATAAAACCATAGAAACCTCAAGGGGTCCCAGAGATCAACATTTGACTGTATTTTGTTAAGTATACAATATTAAAAAGTCAGCCACTAGGAAGACAGCCTCAGCTGATATCAAGAAAATATTACCATTTGTACTTAACAATTGACATCTTTCTTGGCTGTCCACATATATTTGATCGTATAGATGTTTCTACTTGCCATTCTACGAGAAATCAAAAAAGGTAAAAGGTACAGCTTAAAATATCAACATCACAACAATTTATTTTTTGCTCTGAAAAGAGCAACTCATTCTAAGGGGAAATGGAATGGATAATAAACACAAAAAATGCTATCATTTCCCTGTAGCCTAGGATGAAAAAAGAACAATTAAATTTTCAGGTCCTTTTAAAGATATAGAGAAAATAAAATGTTAGAGAGCTGGAGTAGGTTTGTCAGGGTAACTAGCTTGTTGTAAAACTGAATTGCATTTCACACTAAGAAGCATGGATGTTTTCCTGTTAACTATAGAGAAAAGTATGTGTCTTTCTTGCTTGTGGTGCTGGTGGTAAGGGGAGGGGGGGTGGTGCTGGGATTCCAGAATGAGATTCCATGATATGAATTTGAATGATGTGAAGCTATCTGTTAATCCTAGTATAGAGACTGGCATTGCCATTTTAAGTATTCTTAGTTCCCCTGATTCAAAAATGAACTTAACATAAGCTAAGTTCCCTGTGCCAGTAAGACAAAAGGGCACAAGTGGGCAGGGCAGGATGGGGATGTCTTCCAGGCGCCTCACCAGAGTTATGTTCTGTTTGCTTTTATGTCGTCAGCTCACACGGAGAGAGACCAGTCCTCTTCCACTTCCTCTGGGATTTCTGCCACTCAGGGAATTCCAAATTCTAGGCCTGAGTCCTAAATTTTGGACAAGGAATTATAGCAACCCATTAAAGAGGTGAGGCCAACAGAGAAAGGTCAGTCAAAAATGACGGAAAACACTCTAGATTAAAAAGAACTTTCAGAGGAGACAGAAATTAAAATTCAGTTAAAATAATAAGACAATAGAATAGCTGTAAATTTTGTACATGGCTGCTAAGAATAAAAATGGGTGCAATCTTAGCAAACTCTTTGGTGATATTTTCTGAAGCTAAAAATGTGCATCTTCTATGGCCCATCAAATTCACTCCAGAAGTCCCAATAGTAATGAGTACATGTATGTGCCACAAAAGCATGTGCAAAATGTTCACAGAAACTTCATTCACAACAGTAAAAAACTTACTTATCAACATTAAGAGATGAATGATTTATGGTCTATTCATACAATGGAATACTATATAACAATGTTAAATACTGTTCTATAAAACAATATGGATGAATCTTGCAACCATAATGTTGCAATTTAGAAGCAAAAATGGCATCTACTATATAACTCCATTTATAGAAATTCAAAAACAGACAAAACTATTCTATGGTAGCTGAAATCAGAATGGAAATGGTAGTCAGTTTTGGAGGGAATATTGACTGTGATAGGACATAAAGGAGAATTATGTAATGATAGTCACATATGTTAGTTTGTATACTGATCATGATATATTTATATATATAATTGTAAAACTTTATTGGGTTTTTCACTTAAGATTGTGCATTTCATATTTGTTTTACTCCAATAGAAAGTTAAAATTAAGGATGAAAATAATGTAATAATATTTTTTTCTAGGGATAAAAAGAATAATTTGCAACTAAACCAATTCAGTGGATGGGTAGAAGGAGTGTGTGGTCACCCAGGTATGAGGGAGTACATGAGCTTCAGAAACCATGAAGAAAGAGATGACACCTGAATATAGCCAGGAAAATCTAGTATCTCTAATAGACATTCTGAAAGGAAAAAAGAAGCATAAGGAAGTGAGATACAGTAAACAATAGGAGATATATATCCTGAGCTGAAAAAAATCCTGTGGCTATAGATTAAAAGAGTTCATGGCATTACAGAGTGCTGGCAAGTTTTGAATTCTAGGAATGAGCAGAACTTACAAACAGAAAGAGCAATTAGTCTAAAATGAGGAGATAAATTATATCACAACACTGAAAATAAGAAGTCCCGATTTATATCTGCAACCTATTTAGAACAAAACAGATCTATCCCCAGGAGTCTTTCCAGCCAAGATAGCATTTATTTGTCAGGGCAGGAATAAATATTTGAGATCATTCTGGGTAATTAACTGGAGAATGGTAAGGTGCTTGTAACTGCCTATCAGGTAAAACATATTAGGGATATCTGGACAATCCTACTTATTGAGCATCTGCCATCTGCTAGCACAAGGTTAGATATTCTCACACACACCGTCTATTCCATTACAAATAGGCACACTGAAGCATAGAGTTAAAAAAAACTTCCCAGATTTACATGAATATCAAGTTGTGAGGAAGAAATCAAGTCCAGGTCTGTGTAAATTAGCATTGCTTTAAACTTTGAGCCTGAGGGATGTCAGCTCATGCACTCCCCCACTACATACCACATCCCATTTAGAGGCTATTTCATATTCCCGATCATTTTAATATAGGCTTCATCCCCTGACGGAATGCTGAATTGCAGCTATCTCTAGAAAAGATACCTTTAAGCTACCAGACATCTGTATCTTAGGAAAATAATAGGGAGAAGGCTAAGAAAAAATATATTTTAATAAAAGAGTATGGAAAAAGAGTATTCATTAGTCAATATGTTAACCAAATCCCACACTCTAATTTCCATACGATAAGATTTCCACAGATGGGAAAATACAATGTTTTTGTGCCTCTTCTGAATGCCTAATTTATCAAATGTTCTATGCTCAGACAAAGTCTTGACATCATCTGCTTATAATAGTCTCTTAACATGGAGAGATAGCTGCTATACTAGATCTGATGTTGGCCAACACATTCAAATTGGTTGATGACCTGAAAATGGGAGCAACACTAGGGGAATTTGACATTTTCTTCCTAGTAAATGGAAAGATATTTGAGATAGACAGAGGTAGTTTTTAAAAGCTTGGGGGAAGAAATATGAGTTCACATTTGGAAGTTCTGGTAAGTAGGACATTCTCACAAGCACACTATGGAATTAGTAACCAAAACAAACTTCTATGTAAAAGAAAAGTTACTGATGCTTTAAAACATACTGAGGTGAAGAAACTTGCTGTGGGCTGGTATATGTAAGAAAACCATTATGTGCTTATCATCATCCTAATCACTGCTGCCATAGTAACCACCATCATCACCACCAGCATCATCATCATCATCATCATCACCAACATGGTTGCCTTCTTTATCGTCAGGAAGCCCACGGGCAAAAGCTTCCTAGGCAAGACATCAACATCATGATCACCACCCCCCACCACCATCACCATCCTAACCACCACCACCATCGTCGTAGTCATCCTCATCTTCTTCATAACCATCATCATGATTGTCAGGAAACCCACAGAAAAACCTCCTTAGGCAAGACAACATGGGAAGTTAGTTTAATGAGTAATTTCACAGGATTTCCCCCAGCGCACAACATTCAATCTAAACTGTGCTCCATAATCTCGGGCTGCTTTCATAGATATTGGCATAAAAATTTGACCCCAATTTGGTATGTCTCAAGTTTTCTTCAGCACGGATACTTTTATTTTTCCACACAAAAAAGGAAATCTTGAATGGAAACCCAATGCATTTAAGAGGTCCTATGAGATGCTCTTGAGTTCAGCTGGCATAGGGCACTCGGCCCCTCTGTTCTTCTCAAGCTGTCTAGTGGCCCCACTCCGTAGCATGCCTTAAGTTTCTCAAAGAACTGTGACATTCTCTAGAACAGTGTCTGAAATATAGCATTTATAAATTTAAGCCAGGTTTAATATAAACCTAATATCCTTCCTTTCACAGGTCAATTTTAATAATTAAATTCCAGGAACCAATCCAAAAGAACATTAGTAAGAGAACATTCTCTGTAAGTATTGGGGTTTGTTTCTGGGGAATGTGACCTGTTTTTTGTTGGATTTGGTACAAGACATTATTTGAAAATACCTTTAATTTTATGGTTGCCTTCTCCAAAGGTAATTTGTTCCAAGCACATTGTCCTATTAATTTAAAAACCCAATATGTATTTCAAGGGAAATTTTACATTTATGTCTGTGATTAATTCTTGCTAAAATCATCAAAATACAGTCAAGTGAGAGCCATTTGATATTCAACTCTTCTCTTATGAAGCACTTCAATCCTTCACCCTTAATCAAGAAGTAAAAAAAAATAATAATCCACCATAAATAGAACTCAACTCTAAAAAAGCCTTGAGTTTCCATTCAAATGTGAAGCTTTATGGAAATCGGGGAGGTTTAAAGGATGTTCTTTTCTATCAGTAATTCTGACTGTTCTTTGAATAAAAATTCAGTGCTTTTAAGATTGTAAAATTGGTTCATTTTTCTTGAGGGTAAGAGAATTAATGAGGTGATACCTGGCTAAGCAATTTTGATTCAGAGATGAATGCTAACACTATGAGTCATATTTTTTATTATTGCTGGCTGTTTTATGATGAATCTGATTTTAATTTATTATGATTACATTGACCCTATTTCCATACTAAATCATTGGGACAAATATTGCCATATGATCTCCCTATGTCTGAAACTCTGCCCTTTTACAACTTTTAAGTATGGCAAATCCTTAAAGATTTTTTGTTTTTAAATGCGCATGTGGGAAATTGGATAATTGATTTTAATAGTTTAAATTACTGATAGCTACCTTTGTACCAGCCACTGTATTAAGTACATACAGGCATACTTTCTTTTACTCTTAAAACAACTCTGTAAACTGAGTTCTATACCCAGTACACAGATAGTGGATGAATTGGAATTTAAACCTGAGACAATTTTAACTTTCTCTTTTGGATTCCATAAACTGCACAAGAGGTGGGGCTTTAAAGAAAATTTAAAGAATGGGGCTTAACCCATTCCACCTTAACCCATTTCACTCTGGCAAGCTAGACCTATCTTCCCCTTAAATTTTAAAAATTTCCACGTTAATTATTTTGTCTTAGTGATCTATTTCTCCCTATCTCCTTATTTAGTATATTTTAATGATAGCTAGTATAGTATACACTGTTGTGCTGGTTTGAAAGGAAGTATGCCCCCTAGAAAAGCCATGTTTTAATCAAAATATCATTTTGTAAAGGAAGAATAATCTCTATTCAATACTGTATGTTTGAAACTGTAATCAGATCATCTCCCTGGATGATGTGATTTAGTCAAGCTTGGTTGTTAAACTGGATTAGGGGACGACATGTCTCCACCCATTTGGGTGGGTCTTGATTGGTTTATTGGAGTCCTATAAAGGAGTAAATATTTTGTAGAATGAGAGATTCAGAGAGAGCAACACTACAAAGCAGAGAGTCCACCAGCCAGGGACCTTTGGAGATCCCCAGGGAGCTTCATGAAACCGGAAGCCAGGAGCGAATGCTAGCAGATGACGCCGTATTCGCCATGTGAGAGAAGTCCTAACTGTGTTCCCCATGTGCCTTCTCACTTGAGAGAGAAACCCTGAACTTCATCGGCCTTCTTGAACCAAGGTAAGTTTCCCTGGATGCCTTTGGTTGGATATTTCTATAGACTTGCTCTAATTGGGAAATTTTCTCGGCCTTAGAACTGTAAACTAGCAATTTATTAAATTCCCTTTGTTAAAAGCCGTTCCGTTTCTGGTATATTGCATTCCAGCAGCTAGCAAACTAGAACAGCTGTATACTATATTCTATCTATCTATCTAATCTATCATTTGTCTAATCTGTATACATATATCATACATTGATTCACTGCCATTCTATATCGAGTTACTATTATATCTATTACTATTATGATTATTAACATGGATTAAAAGAATGAATATACTTGTTCTTTATTGTCTGACTGGGCCTTTGCTACATGGCTTGTATAACGAGTGTAATAAACCTCATAATGGACAATAAAACACATAAAGAAACTAAAGACCAGAGAGGTTAAGTCATTTGCGCAAAGCACCAGGAAAGTTAGAGAAAATTGCACATAGATATTTTTTCTTATTTCTAGAAAAACGTAACATTTTATTAAAACAACTTTAAGTGATCTTTATCTTTGTGTACAATTGAGGTAAAATATTCCATTTTAATTTCAATATATGCTAGAAATAGTAAAGGTGAATTATTTTATTTATTAGATCACCCTTAATTCTTAATTTTACAGTCATCTCTCTCCCTCATAATGGAAAAACCAAAGTTCATTTTTCACCTTTTCCCAAAGGACATGTGCTTCCATTATCCTTTATTTATTAATCTTTTCTATGCTCCAAAGCAATCATCTTCAAAGAAGATATACCATGTCTACTGCCTGGTACAGAAATGCTGGAACTCTTATATATGTTAGCCTGGAAGTCATGTCTGAATTTATTTCACTCTGAGCCCGTCCCACTACTTCTCCCACTGCCAGCACACACACATCATACACACTTCGCACTTCACGCTTCTCTCAATTTAGGAAAAACTGATCATTATCATATTGATTCTGGCCAGGGCTGCACTATAGAATGAGTCAGCCATCAGATAACCTTTATTTCCAGCTTTTGTACACTAATTATATCTATTAATCATACAAACTCCTGAATTTGTATTATAGCTTCCAGTAAAATGTTTCCAAATTGCAACTCTGCCCTTTTGTTTTCATCCCATTTGCCACCTTCTGTTTATTTTTGTCTCTTGAAAAAAGCTTCACTTTCTAACCTTCACAAGTTAAATATTTAAAAATCATTTATTAATAAAAGAAACAGAATGAATATGCTTATATTTACATTAGACATCTTAAAATCTTTTAACCACAAAATCAGAAAACTATCAAGCTATGTGAAAAATAAGAAAAGTTGTTCAAGTAAGAAATTCAGATTTATTATGAAACAGGTACATGTAATACATCTATATGATGCTTTGCCTTTAAACCAAGACATTAAAATCTGCATAAAAGTGATTGAATAGGTATATCACTCAGAAGTGCATTGCCTATTATTTTAGAACTGAAATAATAACTGTAACAATATCTATTAGTTCCTGAGAACTACCCAATAGTTTAGCTATATTTAATCCCTGTCTTGCCATCAGTGGGCAGTCTGTGATTCAGAACCACATTCAGAGACTTTAGGGTTCTTAAGCTTAACCTCCACAGCAAACTCAGCCATGAAGACAAAGTGTTCCTTAACCGTAAATGCGCCAAACCCGTGTGATACGGTAGCCACTAGCCATATGTGAATGTTGAACACATAAACTGTGGCTATTAGAACCAAAAAACTAATTTTCAAAGAAACTTTCATTAGCTTAAATTTAACTTTAAAAACTGAAACATTGTAAATATGATTTTGTTAAAAACAACTTCCCTGCTTTGGTAGGTCTATATCCCATTTTAGTCACCGTATTGTGAAAGGTATCATTGTGCTATGATAGTGAGTCAAGTATTTGTGTCATAACTTGTATTGCACATGAACAAATTGCTGATCTAGTCAGTCTCAGTGGATTGATTCATTTAAGCGAGCTTTTCGTAGACATTGATATAACATTGTAATGTGTTCATTTGAATAATGTATGCAAAAATCCTGTGGTTTCAGTTTTATCTATGCAAACCATAACTGGCATTTAAATGAGTATATTTAATTTAAATTATAACAGTATTATTTTTCAAATTTAAAAATAAGTATAATGCGGGCCATGGTGGCTCAGCAGGCAGAGTTCTCCCCTGACATGCCGGAGACCCGGGTTCGATTCCTGGAGCCTGACCATACGAAAAGAAAAAAAAAAAGTATCGACAGACATTTACATTACATTTGAAACAGAGACAATGCTATTGATGCAGGACTCAATGAAGGTGCAAAAGTTATTACTATGACTGGAACAGTAAAAATAAAAATTTGTGGAGAAGGTATTTCACAAATTTCAGTGCCAATTGCAATTTGCTGCAGCAAAGCAAAGTAAACAAAACAAGCTCTATGTTGTATCAAAAAACAAAAGCATAAAACATAAAGATAATAAAGTAGACAATGTTAAGAAATATATTCAACAAATACATTTTGAACTGATGATAAATTTCCTCTGAATGGTAAAAAAAGAACCAATAAAATCGATTTCTTGAAATGAGAATTAATGTCAAACAATAATTATTTCAATTAATTTTTATAGGATGTGAGATTATAATGTTGGCCAGCTAGCAAATGACTTTGATCCTTGCATATGCAAGGAATCATTTTTTAGATGGAGAGATGGTAAGTTAAATTATTTTAGTTATGGAAATTTTGTTAGAAAATTATGAAGAAAAGACTAATAATATCATCTACACAAAAAGTGAAAAACCTTTAATTAAGCCACCAATCAATTCCCCATAGACCACAAGAGCCTTTCTACTAATGTCAAGCACTTATCAATTCAAAATTTGAAAAATTGTATTTCTTTAGATTTATATTACCCTTGCCATATAAACAACACTAAAAATTAATACTTTGGGTGCATTGTGGCCAAAAAGAATTTTAAATTTATGAAGAAACTATCAATTCAAAGGCTAGAAACCTATATTTTGTATTGTAGATATCTTGAATCTTTTATGTCTGTAAAGAATTTCAAGTAAGTATGAAAAATTAGTTTCTCTCACAATAGACAATATTCAAGTACTGATGTCTCTTTTCTTACTTCATTTCACTGTATGATACATATTGCAAATTTACATGCTCAGTTTTTTGAAATGCACCCTAAGAAAAGTGTCATGGTTTTGCTATTAAAATTATTAAATATGTGTGAATGTTACAGAACTGTTGAAAGAAACAGAAGGAATTTAATTTAATAATCTATGTTTTGTGATGCTTTTTACTGAGTTATACACAAGGTTTACAAAAATTTCCTGTACTGTTACTTCCTATTCAAATCTTCCTTGACCCAAAAAGTATATTTGTTAATAGCCAATAACTATGGCAAAAAATAGCAAGGTGTTATATTTTCTTGTCAATTTTGCACTGCATGTAAATGATCAAAATTTGAAGTTCCAAGAAAAGGAAAAGACTCTTTGGAATCTATCTAAACAGATATGAATATATATATATATTGAAATAGAAACTTTTAATACAGCAGATTAATAATTATTCTATACATTTTAACATGAATCAATATGAAGATTTTAATTTTATTAAATAATGTTATGTAAATTGGCTACAAGATGTATAAGAAAAAATTATTGAATTTGATAGTTGTATAGGTACTTTTCAATTAATGCTTTTCAATCCACTGTTAATATCACTGAATTGAAGCAAGATTTAACAAATAAATTATTTTGGACAGATGAAGTTTTGAAACTATTAGGCACTTCTAAATCAAATCAATTTTTCTAAAAACGATGAAGCAGTTTTGTCAATGTTGACCCAAATATTAAAGGCCAATGATTTTTGGTGTATAATTCAGCTACTGCAATCCTGTTAGTAATACTTAGAACAATTCGGGTAAGTGAATCTAATTTTTCATCTCTTACTTTAAGAAGTTTAAATATAAATGAAATATTTCCAAATAAATTTGGTTTCAGAATTGTGATGTGCTGTAAGTGGAGCATACAGACCAGGTTTCAGAAACTTAGTATGAAAAAATATAAAGCATCTCATTAATAACTTTATATTGATTACATGTGGAAACACTACTATAGTATATATTTTATGTAAAATATAAGTAATATTATATCTTAAAAAGAAAAGAATGTAATAAAATAATTTCATCTTTTTTTTACTTTTTTAATACAATCACTAGAAAAAATTAAAATTACATATGCAATATACATTTTATTTCTATTGGCAGTACTGCTCTGGGCGTTAATTTTTTTTTTTGTCCTTTTGTGCACTAATGTGAGGTCCATTCAGGTTATTGTTCTGCTACCCTGATAACTTACAAGTTTCCCAAAGGTTGATAATATAGGTTATTAATATAGATCCTCGTTCGATCAAGAGCTACCGGGAACTACTGTTCAAACCCTTGATTCCTATCAGCATGATTCCACCGTAATCAGTTACATTATGCAAATGTTTTGTCTACCCTATATCCAGACCACTGGTTTGATGTACGTTTTCGCTGAATAATCCAAATATTCTATTAAAGAGTGTTAAACATCAGTGAGAACCCTATAAATGAGAATTACATTAATGAGTGCAAAATAGAACAAGTCTCCATTTACTGTATCAATGTGTCTCTGGAAAAGTCAGAGACAATAGAATTTTATTCCACCTAGAGGGAGTCACACCATTAAAATACCCATATTAAAGAGGTCCCAGTTTTTTCTAAGGTGAATACGTTATAGTAATAAAGTGATTCTTTGTTCTTTATATTGCCAAAGAAATAGAAAGGAGGAAAGAAATAGAAAAAAGAAAAAGTTTGAGATCTATCAGTGAATAAGTGCAAAGTAAAAATAAATTCTGTTTAAGGCAACTTAAGAAAATAAAAATGCTGGTGCCCAGCCAAGTCTCAGTCCTTATAGGAGACTGGGGCATGTAATAGCCACTCCATAACTATTTTTGGTTTGAATTAGTGTTATTCTAGTCAAATACGTTGAAACAACAATTTTCCTGATAATGTCTCGAAACTTCTCAGTCCTGTGAATTGACTTTAATAGATACTTCCAACAGATTTATACAGAATTTATAATATCTGGATATCCAATATTAAGACAATGAAAACCAATCAGAAACAATGATTACAGACCAAGGGCAAATACCAAGATGTAAGTTTATTACTATATGACTATCTGGAATGGAGTAAACTGTACCTTAAAGTGTTTATGGTTTACCTGGTCACTTGCCTAGGCAAAAAGTCCATCTTAATGAGAGCAACAATAAATACTAATCATTATGACAAGATATATTTTTTATTGATCGTTTACTATTTCAATGGGCTGTAAGCATTAATATTTATTAACATATCTAATATATTAATATCACAACAACATGAACAGAGTTACTTCCCCAATTCATAGAAGGAAAAAAATTAATAAAACATGACTGTTAAACAGTGAAAAGACGCATTAAAGATTTTGTTGATAACTATAAAGAAAGCGATTAAATATTTATAGCAATGGTTTTCATAATTTGTATCATTTCTCTAAGTACACAACTAGGAAAATAAAAATAATAGGAAACTGTGAAGTCAAAATACATTATAGCTAATTTTTAAAAAACATTCTTTTGTTCACTTGAAAGTGCCACCTATTCTTAACTTTGCTGTTTTCCAGCCATTTTTCTTGCCAGCTACCACCCTACTCATAACCGCTAATGGCCTCATAGCCTCTAGTCTGAGTTATATGCAAATCAGCTGATCAGAAACAATTCCTTCAGTGAATACACCACTCTAAAAATGAACAACCTTAGAGTTTATACCAATCCCACATCTTCATTTCCAACAGTCCTGCATACAAGACCCAAGTTCCCTGCCTATTTTTCCACCACTGTCTTTTATAGTCTCCTTTAACTTTTTCAAATAAAACAATTTACAAATTTTCTCTACAACTCTTTAGGTGCTGCATCTTTGGGCTTTGTTTCACATGAAATTTTAGTTTTATATTCACCCATTCATTTATTGATTTATTTGGTCAATAAGTGCTTGCTATGTGCAGGCATTGTTCTAGGTCCTACAAATTGCACTTGACAAAATTAAAATATGCCTTCACTCATGGAGGTTTACATTCTACTGTGATAATGGGGTAAGAGGATGGATAGTGGTTGAGGAGACAGATATTAAATAAAGTAAAATATAAAAAAATTGTACCTGAATGTGAGATGTGCAATGGAGAAAAACATGACAGAGAAAGAGTAGGCAGAATTCCATGTTGGGATGTGTGGAGGTTCTGTTATAAATAAGATTGTCAAGGAAGGATCCTTTGCCAAGTGACAGAGAAAAGATCCAAAATGTGACATTGAACAAAAATCTAAAATTGGTGAGAAAGCAAGCAAAGTGATTATTGAGGAAAGGGTCATCCAGTCAAAAGCTGTGAGTAGACTGGGAAATGCATGTATGAAGAACAGTAATAAGTATTTGCTACAGAATTGGCGATGTGGTAAAAGAGAAAGGTAGCAGTCGTGGAAGATCCAAAAGATTTTTGGTCTGGGTGATGGGAGAATGTAATTGGCATTTGCTGAAATGGAAAAAAAAAAATTACCAAAGGAGCTGTTTTCATGAGGAAGTTCAAGAGGTCAATATTGGATGTATTAAGGTTCAGAAGTCTAGTAGAAATCAAGTAGATGAATTGAGAAGGCATTTGAATCTGGAGTCCAGGAGAGAAGTCTGGAGGAAAACATGGGAGTCTTCAATGTATACATTGTTTTTCTACTCCTGAGACTGGAATAAATCACTTAAGGATTGAATATTTATAGAGAGAAAAGGGCAGTCAAAGACTGAGCCCAGGGCATTAGTTTAGAGAGAAGTAGCTTAAGAGACTAAGAGGAGGCAAGTTATTGGGAAAGCAGGAGAGTGTGGAACCCAAATCAATTAAAAAGAACAGAGTGACACTGACCCAAATACTGCTCAGAATCAGTGAAGGATCACTGAAGATTGTCTGTGAGAGGTAGCACTGTGCAGTTAATTAGTGCCACTGAGGAGAACCAAGGAAGTGAAGCCATGGGTACAAAAGTCGGAATGGGGTTGGTTCAAGAGAGAATGAAAGGCGATTACCCCTGCAAAAAAAAAGAGAGAGAATGAGAGGTGAGTGAAAGCAGAAGTACATATATACAATTTTAGATTGCTTCCCTCATCACTTATTTAAAAAGAGGTTAAAAGCACAGGTTCTAAGGCTAAACTATCTTGGTACAAATTCTTGTTCTGTACTCAGTGACAGTATGCTTTTGAACTAGTACCTTACCTAATGGTGCCGAATTTCCTCAACCTTTTTCCTAGGGCTGCTGTAATGAGTAAAGGAGTCAATGCATCAAAGATGAACAGAGGGTGGAACAAAGGTGACTCAGTGGCAGAATTCCCATCTGCCATGCCGGAGACCTGGATTCGATTTCCCAAGCCTGCCCATGCCAAAAAAAAAAAAAAAGATGAATAGAAAAGTTCCAGGGACGAAGTAAGAATTCAGTAAATGTTAGCCAGAAAATTTAACCTAAACTTGAGGGTCTATTCAGTAGTCTCACTCCCTCCATGAAACCATTACCACCTTCATTCAGCTGCAGGAATTCTCCTAGACTGCCTTGAGCCTTCTGTTGTCTTGTCCTGTTATGCAAATTTTCATGTTTTTACACAATTTCCCTTTCTAAATGTTAGATTCTTCTAAAGCAGATTTATATCTTTTTTTTTTAGGGGGATAGGAAGGGAAAGAGGCATGATCTATAATTTCATAATCCTGATATTAGGATCTACAACTTCATACCTCTTTCCCCATTTAAGATGTGGTTTACTTTTTGTGTAGAATATAGATAATACCATGTTAAATGATTTTAGGAGAAAGTAAATGTATACATAGATAAAGTACCTGGAAGAATACACATGATATTTGCTTAATAAACGTTTCCACAAACATGCCTTTATGTGAGCATTCGTTGTTTCCTGATTTTTTTTCATTTTTGTACATTGCTTTTATCTGAAAACAGCTACCTATCTCACATGTCTACTGCTCTTTAATGTATACATCAAGAATTTGCCAAAATACTGCTTTTCGATGAGCATTCAATTCATACCTGACTACCTGTATACTTTCTGTCCTTATTCCTCAGTTTCTTCCCCCCTGCCAATTTCCCAAATCAAGTGGGATATTATTCAATCAACCACCAGAATATAAAAAGAAAATCTGTGCAAAAATCCTGGCCTCAAACCTAAGGAACTGCCAAACTAATTAAAGTTTAGCATTTATGGCAGAGGAGCAGAGAAGGCAATAAACTACTTTTGAGTGCTTAAACAGTAGAAGAAAGCTGAGACATTTGAATAGCAAAGAAGTCATTTACATTGAGTAAATTCCAATGCCACACACATTTCTCTATATTACAAGAAATTAAAAAGCAAAGGAGGCAGCATTTTCTGGGGAAAAAAAGAGGGAATTGTTTTCCTAGTTTGTGGAAAATGGAAAACACTGTGGTAAGTTCACAGATACCATCAGGAGGCAAGATCATCAACATTACCCATATTGGAGGACAGAATGTTTTTTCAATAAAATGGATTTTTGTCATCAGATTTCATTCACCAGGACAATTTTTTCTAGTCTGCCACTAACACTAGTGAGAATACACAAGAAATACAACTGCGACCTTTTGTATAATTCTGATGTGAACATCAAAGCATGGCTTATAAGTAACTGTAATAGCTAATATTTGCTGAATATAGTGCTTCTTGGTATGTGTGTGGTCAGGGACAGAATGTTAGGAAAATGTCTAATGACACTTCATACACTTAAGTATTAAGTATGATTCCTTGATGGATGGATTAATTTATTTTATGAATGTTTATTAACTGATTACTGTATTAAGTGCTCTTTTTATAGATAAGGATACAGAAGAATAAAATGGATAAAGACCATTGTCCTAGTTTTGCCAGACCTGTTTTGACAAATACAAGACCCAGGTTTGTCTTAAACAAGAATTTGTTGGCTCACAGTTTAGAGGTTGGAGTCCCAAATCAGGATGCTGGCAAGGCAGGCCATGCTGTCTCTCAGAGTCTGTAACATTCTGATGATGGCTTGCTCCAATCTTTGGGGTGTTTTGACTTGTATCACTGCCTCTTTCACATGGGTATGTCCTTGGTCTCCTATGGCTTTCTATGTTCTTACTGTGCCCAAATTTTCTCTTTTTATAAGGCCTCCAATAATAAGATTTAAAATTTGAGCATGTGTGTGTGTATTTATGGGGGAGGGTGCCCCATTAACTGTGCTCTTGTCAAAGGGAGATAGAAAATAAATAAATAGTTATGTTTACTAATTTCAACTTTCAATAAATTTAGCAAAACCCATAGGAAATAGTGAAGTACTAGTAAGAGTTTTGAGAAATGAGGTGCTATCTTAAATGGAGTAGAGTAGCTATTTGGGGAGAAAATGGCATGAAATGATGGAATGAAACATGCAAATACTGGGGAGAACATTCTATCAGAGGAAGAGCAACCACAAAAGTCCTAAGCTGGAATGAGCTTGGCTTGTTTGAATACCAGCACAGAGGCCAGAATGTTTAAAGCAGAATAAATGTGAGAGCTGCGGTGTAAGAGGTAGGCTGGGTCAGAACAGGGAGAAGAGTCTGATATCATTCTAAGTGTGATGGGAAGACATGATATTTCCAAAGTCATATATTTTAAAAATCATATTACAGCAGAGATTTATACTATTTTTAAGCCATTATAAATATTAGGCATCATGTCAGAAACTTCACTGTGTATTGTCTCCTTTGATCCTCTGAACAATGTGCTAGATAGATATTATCTCTATTTTATGGTTGAAGGAACTAAGGCTCCAAGAGGAGGTCAGTTTTCAAAAGTCACTGCTGCAGCCTCCACTACCACCTGAGTTTGTGCAACTCTAATCTCGTTGCTCTCTCTCTCTTCTCTATTGCACATGACCTCCAAAGCTACAATGTGTTTCCTGTATCAACAGAATTTTAAACACATGAATCAAGTTAAAAGAAAAATTATTTTTTAAAGCGTGCAGTCAGGCTCTCCATTATTCATTTGATTCTCGATGCAATTTTCTAAGATAAGGGCATAATTATTTTAGGCCCCTTGATAGGAGAAACTGAAGCACATAGGCTCTTATATAATCTAATCAAAGTCATACAACCAGTAGGGTGGATTCAAAAGAGGATTGTAAATTTGTCTGTCTTCTAGCTCAATGCTACCTTCATAAAGGGCAGAAAACCTGTGAAATCCTTAGGAATGACTTTACTGTACCAATCAATTACAGATATTTGTGCTGTCTGAGACAAGTTGCTGCAACAGAAAACTTAAATAACTTGCTACAGTAGGAAGTTGGCAAATCTTTGTAAAACTCTAAGCTTCCAGAGCAAAAATAATTCAATAGTCTCTGAGTTGCCCAGCCTCTAAGAATTCCCTCAAAGGATACTAAAGCACTTTGTCATTTCTTAATGAAGTTATGATGGGTTGGAGGCAGACAATGAAAAAAAAAGAGCATGTAGAAGCTTTTTGAGAAAGTTGGCGTCATAAATATTTGTCTGAAGTACTGGTTTGACCCTTAAAGAAATAAGAGCTTGAGCAAAAACTCTTACTAGATTGATAACCAAAAAAAAAACAATCTTATTTTGTCCAGGGTAAAACAGAGTAAATGAATTATTTTTATGAGATAATCTCTGGTTCTGTGTGAAAAGTTTCATTATATCTGAACAAGCTTAAATTCTGAGTGATTTCTAATATTCCATCTATTTTAGTAAGGAGTTCTCATTTTACATGTAAGTGTGGGTGGGATTTTATTGCCACTATCAGCAGCATCAAAGATTACTTTCCTGCTTTAGATTTTGTTCTTGTTTATCATATGCTTCATTCTGTCTCTGATATTTATCACTTGCATTTCCAGCAAGAACAAAGAAACACCATTATCTGGCATCTTAACACTAAAAGCCCAATTTTTTTCTTTTATTTCAGAGTCTGCTGAAACATTCTTCAATTCTCATGTTTTCCTTCCAAAAATGTTTCAGCTATAGTGAAACATGAGACTTCATTGCAGAAGTCATTAAAGCAGTGTCTGCAGCAAATCAGAGAATCACAAAGACATAAATCCTATTATTCTGGAACCATGAAGGAAGCGAAGGTCATGGAGAAGTCTGAATAGTCTGCCTAGAGCTAAAAATTAGACTTAAAGGATTAAGGTTAGAAATATATGAGATATATTTTACGATATAAATGCAAGTGTTAATTTTGATGACCCCACCCCTAAGAACAAGCATTAAAAAAAAAATTCACAAAGCCAAATAAATTCAGAAAATTATTATAATAAATATTCATTTAAGAAAGTGAAAAGCTAATCAATCTGAAGAAACTCGTATAAATTACAAACTATGGCCAGGTAGAGGGAACAAGAAATAATGTACATGAAATTCCAGATTAAGAAATTTCTGAAAGACACTGAATTTTTGGAGACATTTGTGAATGAGTGGAGTATTTCAAAGTGTTCTTACAAAGTATAAGGGAAGAAACAAAACTTCTGTTTGTTGAATTAAGGAAAAAGGCATCTCCCTTTGTATTTATAGTATATTTCTTAATTGTCCAAGATTAGGTGTCTAGTTAAAGATAACTGGATAGCATGAAAAAGGAAAATAATATGAAAAAAGAACATAAAATGATAAAATGGATGCATTATTAGGAAGGGCTGTTCAATTATCAAAAGAAATAAGAGGATGTATAAGCAAAATATGGTATATGCATACAATGGAGTTTTATTCAGTCATAAATAGGAATGAAGTTCTAAAATATGTGACAACAGGGATGAACCTTGAACACATCATGTTGAGTGAACTAAGCCAGACACAAAAGGACAAAAAATTATGTCATCTTATTGACATGGCTTAATTAGAATAAGCAAGCTTATAGAGTTAAAGTTTAGAATAAAGGTAACAGGGGACAGGGTGGAGATAGAGAATAAGGAGTTAAGAAATTTAAGCAATTGAACAAACTGATGAAATTTGCAATTTAGAAAGACTAAACCATCAATGCTGTAAAGAATAACCTGGATGGGGAGAAAACACATGGAATGAAGACCACTTAGGAGAAAACTACAGAAACCCAGGTAATATGTGATAAGGGTCTGAATTAACACATTGATGGAGGGAAGTTATAGGAGGAAATGATTAACGCTATGGGGACCCAGGGCCTGGGCTCTCCTGCATGTTAAAAGTAAGTTACCTCATGTGGCCACCTATAAGACCCAGATATAAAAGTTAACAGACCTCCTCAAGGGTGAAAAGAACGTACAGATGGTATCAGAAATTACTTATTTTATAAAGCATTATAACTCCTCTTCCCTGAGATATTGATAACATATCTCCAATGCCCAGTGTCATGAAACTCTGCTGACATTCTGTTCTTATACCCTTTGGAATGTCTTTGTCCTAAACCCTTATAAGCTGCCCCTTGCAAATACACACACCCACCAATTGCAACACATTGACTTCCATTTCTCTAATGGTCATCTCCAGGACAAAAATCTTCTGTTTGTAATTCCTAATAAAGTACACATCTGACTCCATGCCTGGCATTCTCTTTGGTCTTGGGACCATGTTTACATGAATTTTTCAAGAGCTGGATTGGAACAACTGATGAACCAGCCAAGAGACCAAAGAGTCACCAGTTGTAGCAGGCATGAGTCCAGGGAAGGGAAAATGTGGGGGGGGAAATTCCATATTGGCCTATATTGTCTATGTGGGGAGGGATGGCTGCCCTCCTTAATGAATGGGGATGTGACAAGAATATGGGGATACACTGGAAACTCCCATGGGCTTGCTAACTGGTTTTCAACAGCTAGCAGGACTACTAAATTTTAGCAAAAAGTAAAAAGAACACCAAATGCCAGTGGCTATAGCCTGGCCCCTTTTAGGAGCCTTATGTATGGGCCCAGAGGCAGAATAGGTGGCAAAATCAATAGATCACCCTCTGTAGGATGAATTAAAACTAGAAAGAGATACGTGCCTTGCCCAAATGGAAATGAAGGACTCTGTGACTGATTGTCTGATCCACATAGACAGCCAGTTACAGACTCTAGTATGCAGATATGCCCAAGTCAGAGGCTGTAAGTTAGCTTGGGCCCAAGTCCAGAGAAATTTAACTACCCCAGGTGGCATCCCAAAGAATGCGACCCCACAGACTCCTCCTTGGAAGAGGAAGAGGAGGAGGAATGGGAGATGGAGGAAGATGTAGAGCTCTGACAGGTGCACACCATAATCCAACAGAAATGGAAGGTATCACACAATCACCTCCCAGGGGTTCAGCAATTCTAACCTTCTGAACAGAATTTACATGTTACTATGAGAAAGTATACCACTGCCAAACTGGATGAATTAGGGCAGCAGTATACACAGAAAACTAGAGTGTCCAGACCCAATTGGCTTCTGAGGTTATGGAGCACCAGAGACAAGGGAGTAGGGCTGTCTGGAGTGGAGATATGTAAATTGGTGTCTATTATAGCACACCCTTCATTACAGCAGTGTTTGTATGCTACCTCTGCTGATGTAAAAAGGTAAAAACCTTTTTATTGGTGTGGCTGATTGATGAGTGTAAGGCCAATGCTTAATGAATGGGATATGCAGTATAATATACCCCATTGATAAAATATGGGGGAGCTACAAAACATTTTAAGGGGGCTGAGAGTGAGACATGCCATTTATTCCATGGCTTTCGCTGGACCTGATACTGCAGCTTTTACCACAGGAATGAAAAACACAGTGTTCTATACTGTCCCCAATCAGTACTATGGGCCTCTCATGTTTATCCTAAGTCCACTAACAGCACAGCCCATTTCCCTTGCAGCTCAGGCTATAGCTGACATCAGAGAGACTGCATAGAAAGGGGGTGCAAGTCAGAGCAATGGGAAAGACTCCCCCTGAGACAGCCTTAATTGGGTATCCCACAAGCAGATGTTGGTGGACCTCATTGCTCAGGCACAGAGATGCATTAGTTAGGCAACCTAATGCAGTCCTTGTAAAACTATGGATCAAACAACCTAAAGACCAAAAATTTACTAAAGTGAGATCCAAGATTCCGAAGGAGAAAGGAAATCAGAAAAAAAAAAACCAACAACACTGTTCAGAGCCTGAGCCCAGGAGCACTCCACTCCTCCCAGAAGAGGTGTGGTAAGTCTTTTTTACTCTTCCGTAGTGGGGAAGTTGAGACCCGTGGATGTGGAAGAATGCCAGAGATCCTGGGGATTGGAAGGCAAATACAGAACTAACCATATACTGGCCCCCTACTGTGCAGGTTTGAAAGGATTTATGTACCCTAGAAAAGTTATGTCATAATCCTAATCAATCTTTTGGGAGCAACCATTTCTTCTAATCCCTATTTAGCAATGATATTGGCTTTGGGTGGGATCTGTGGCACAGGCAACATTCTAAACAAATGTCTCTTGGCTTTTGGTCACCATTTAGGAAAGGGAAATCTTTCCATATGGAAAAGCAATTGTATGCTGCATATAATGTCTTTCACATGGAGGGAATGATGCAAAGATGCCCAGCCACCTTTAAAATGGCATCCCTATTCAGGGGTGAATAATGAACATAGCTTCTAAGTCATGCTGTAGCAGTGCCCAACTGAGCATGCTGATCAAATCGAAAGCCTATCTGCTACAGAGCAGCATTTTCAATACCAGCCCTCTGAGTGCAGAAATTCATAGGATTCTCAGACCAGTGTTCTATATATAAGATTCAACTGCTGAAGACCCTGCACCTGAAGTAGCTGTTGAAATATCCACTATAGAAGGTATGGGTACTCTTCCCAAGTTTGTTAAGTATACTGATGAATCTTCTAGCAGGCAGTCTCCCACATGGACAGCTGTGGCTGTACTACCCAGTGTTGCCACTATATGATGGGAGACTAGAGTTATGCAAAGCACTCAATGGGCTGAGTTAAGGGCAGTATGGTTGATAACAGTGCCTGAACCAGGCAATTCACCAACTATTCGTACTGACAGTTAGGCTGTTTACAAAGGCTTTACAACCTGGATGGCAACCTGGAAGCTGGAACAATGAACAATCACAGGTTGCCCCACTACGGGAACAATTGTGGAAAGACATCTGGGATGCCTGCTAATGATGTAAGTTAACTTTCTATCATGCCTCTGCCCACACTCCCAACACATTACCTGGAAGTGTAGAAGCAGATGCACTCGCATGGATTCAGAGCAACACAGCTGAAACTAGGGAAGCAGAAGAATGGCTTCATTGGAAAAGTGGACACTGAGGTATCAAACCTTGTGACATCTGGCCCAGCAATTCCAGCTGCCAGTCATGTGCCAGCAACCAGTGGATATTACTAAAGAATATCCTTTGTGCTCCCTGTACTGACTACACAGTTTACCACATTAGATGGAACACATTGACCAGTCACAAATCCCAGTGACCCAGTGGCAAGTGGATTACATTGGTCTCCTCTGGCTCAACTTGAGGGAGGTATAATTTTACTGTTGTTGATATGACTACAGAACTGTTGTTAGCATTGCCGGTGGGTAATATGGGGCAGCTTTAGCCAATCACACTACCCAAGCACTTAATAATTCCAAAATAGCTCAATCCATATCCATGCTAAATGAAGAAATCATATAGCTTAGAAAAGTGGTTTTACAATATAAAATGGCCTTTGATATCTTCACTGCAGCGCAAGATAGCACCTTAATTAAAGTGAAGTAGTGTGTATATACTCCTAATCACTCACATGATGTCACAAATTTTAAATCATGTGCCAGATCACACACTTAATACCAATCAATTATCAACAGGCACTTTGTCTAAATGGTTTAATTCCCTTTCTTGGCCATTGCAGCATTTCTTTGTAAGGTTGTTATCTCAGTAGGGAGGACTCCTATTGGTCTGTTGTCTCTTATGTTGCTGTTGTGAGAGATAGATGCAATGTCTGTCTTATGCTCAATTCAGTCTGTTGTGTGGGGGTGAGTTATGGAGACCTAGGTCCTGGGCTTCCCTTCCATATAGAGAGCATGTAGCAACCTACAATGACCTGGGCAGAATTTCAAAGTCAACAGACCTCCTTAGGGAAGAAAAGAATGTACAGGTGGCACTGTAAACCACTTATCTTGTAAACCTTTAAAAGTCCTCTTCCCTGCTATGTTGATAACAAATCTCCAAAGCCCTGCATCATGAAACCCTGCCAAACTCTATTCTCATTCCTTATGAAACTTCCGTGTCCTAAATCCTTATAAGTTGTCCCTTGCACCCCCATCCCCCAGCTTTGTAGAGCACTGACTCCCATTTCCCGATTGCCTGCCACTGGGGTAAAATCTTCTCATGATTGTAAGTTCAAATTAAATTCATGTCTGGCTCTCTGCCTAGCATATCCTTTGCTGTTGGGGCTGCAGTGACCCAAACTCTTCAAGAGCTACTGTTGGAACAAATGCCACAAAGAGAATGAACTATGTCAGGATCTGGTGGCTTATGAATAATATATGAATCACAAAGGTAGGTTAACCTCCCTTCTGAACTCTGGTTAATCTGCACCTGTTCTAAGTGTTTTTCATAGATTAATTTTTTAAATCTATATTGGACTCCCATGAGGAAGACATCATCATCCTCATATTATGAACGGGGGAACTGAGGTACAGAAAGTTTATGTAATTTACAGCAAGTTATACAGCTGGAAGTGATACAATGAGATTGGCACCTAGACAGAGCAGCCTCAGGTCTTACACTCATTATCTTTAAAAGAAAAAGATAAAAGTTGTCTAGGACAATGGGTGCATTGAAGGAGGTCAGGGAAGGGGCAGGAAGGCAGAAGTAATGGCCTGTCAGAGAGGACATCTTTAGAGATTACAGGATATTTGTTATGCTTGGAAATCCTGGTGAGGACTGATGGATGATAAGGCCAACAGAGGAGGGATGGGCTGGATCATGGAAAGCCTTGCATGCTGTTCTTAAAATGCTGTGCTTTGTCATGAATGACGGAAAGTAATTGAGCTATAAAAGTTATGAGAGTTTAAATAGACTTTAATTTCAGATCTAAGCTGTTGAATATGACATTGAGTCAGTTAGAGTCTGATTGAATTCCCTTAAATTTTTTCTGTATTTGTTTGTGTGTTTTAGGTAGAGATCATTGGCAAGGATAAAATTATCAAAACCTTATAATATTCTTATACTCTTGCTGTATTCCATGAAGGAGCTAGGGTCTGGCATTATTTATAAAATACATACAGTCTAAGAAAAAAATGCAAGTGAAAAAAGGCAAGAAGTTGGAATCATCACTTATGTCGTTAACAGATATCACACACATTCCTTAATAGCAGGTACAGATTGTAATTCTCTGTTGCCACAAAATTTATCTATACTTTAATTCCAACTCCAACAGAGCTATGCTTAGAATTCCCCTTGGATATGATATAGGAATGATTCATAGACGCTAGTTTTTTTTTTTTTCTTTCGACAGGAAACTGGAATTCATGACCAGGTAGAGAGGTAATAAAAGCAGATGCAGAAAGTATGAAAAGAGGAGGCTTGAAGAGCACAGGTGGGGAGGTGAGCAAACAGCAACAACGACAACAAAGAAAGGCTTTTTGACTCTGAATTTCCTCCAAAAGGCTCAAAGTAACTGAACTGCTGAAATCTTGAAAAGCCAGTCTGTTCCCACAGGGAAAATATGTTGAGCTCGTTCTCTCCCTACCTCCTTAAACTGAATGTATTACGGTTATGAATTTAAGCAACCTCATGGTGACTCCTCTCTAACACAGCCTCAGTGGAGCAGGCGTGAGTAGTGACGTTGAGAGGAAGAAAGGAAATGACAACACCTCGCTTTCAAGATATTAGTGAGTAACTTGCATCATGTGAGTATTATGATAATACAAAGGAGGAAAAGACTAGATCAGGAAATTACATTAGCACATTGTTTGTCATGCAACAGATTTTCATTTTTTAACTTTAGTTTTGTTTTAACAAATTGAACCGTCTCAAAATTTCTTTCCATTTTAAATAGGCTCTTCTTCTACATGGTAGGTGAGCAGATGAACTGGGCCATGGTACAGTCAACCTGTCCGCCTCCTGACCAGCACTGACTGCTACAGCCAAACTGATGCTACAGCAATTCTTTAGACAACTAAAATTAACAGACTACAAGGCATACATTTTTTCAAATGTATGCATAACTGCTACTTAATGTGCTAAATCAATCCATATACCATGCCTACAACTTCGACTTATAGACAAAGTTCTGAATTTTCCTTCTTACCCTTCATCTCCTCTCCTCTCTTGCTGTCCTCTTCCTTCCTTCCTTCCTGCTTTGTTCAGTCTCTTTAGTTTGTCCTTCTTTCCTCATTCCTCAATCCCCTGGGAATCTATGCATGTACCGCAATAGTGATTCTCAGAGTTAAATATTTTCTGATCCCCTACCATGCACTTGTGATGAGAACTTGGAAAATAAGCCATAAAGCAAAATAGACTAATTTGTTTCAGTGCATTGACAGAGGGGGGCGGCGTGGTACTAAGGGAAGGTGTACTTTGTGCTGCATCTTTCACAATATCCAAGTCATCGCTGGACTATTTCTGTTTGTTTAACTTTATCATGATAGTTTATGCCTAGCCAATTTTATAATATTTCTTATCTATAGTTCAATAACATTATATTTTAAGGAGAATCCTGGTAGGCAATATAGTTGATGAAATAAAATAAAGTTTTCATAGGAAAATATAAATACAAGTAGTATATTTCAACGACTATAAGGAAGGTTTTCTTTCATAAAGGTGAAACACAAAATATAACGTTTGTACATCTTTGCCTTCCTCTTCATTTTGATTCAGGGTTCACCTGCCATTTTGACAGCTTTGAGCGGTTGTATAGAAGAACTCTGTCTCAACAGTCTGAGTATTGAACAATTGATTTCTATTTTTCTAGTTGAAGTCCAGGATATTGGCAGAAGAGGACATGGAAGAAATTTTGTTTGCTGCAGCTAATCTTACAGTTCATTAGCACTTTAGTGACTAGTAATCTCACTTCATTAAGTGTGTTTGTTTGGTAATGTCAGCTTTCCTTTTGAGATGTCTTTAAATAATAAGCATGGCCTCTTTAAAGCTGGTGCTTCACAGAAATGAAAAATAATGTTGAGCTGCAACACGCAATATGACCATTCGTGCTTTAATCTAAAATGAGAAACCCAGGGTCATTTGGATATTTCAGATTGAGAGATTAAAGCTCTTATCTCACGCTGTGAAAATGTAATGTGAAATTTGCAATCTAGTTTTAGGGAGCTCATTTTAGAAGAAGTTTTATGACTTTCCTAACCTAGGGAAAGGCTTTTTATTATTACTTTTTGAATTCAGTAATAAACCAATGATGGCAATGGTGATAGTAAGGTATGAATAAACACATTAAAAGAAAAAAAATAAATGATCTCAGATCTCTCTTAGGTATTATGTGAAGTATTAGAAAACAAATATCCTTATACCCATAAAGCATGTACCTCCCAGCATCTCATAATATGCAGAATGGTCAAATCTTAACACAAAGTGTAAATAAAGGGCTCATTGTGATGAGACTTCTGTGTCCTCGTAAGTTATCTTCTATCTGACAGTGGACATTCACTGTCACGTGATAATTATTACCTCTTGAGCTATATTCTCAGTCAAATACAATATGAAATAGCTGATTCTGAAGTTGTGTGCCTCCCAAAGAACTCAAAGCAAATTATTTGAATTTGTGTCTGGCCTAATAATAAATACATAGGGAAATTTTTTTTATGCTTTTGGTGAATAATATTCCTAGCAGGTCCCTACTGCAAATTCCTATCTCCTCCAGAATAATTTAACTGATACTTCTCAAAGAAAACCTTTCCAGGTGGGAGTTTTCTCTTCTGTTTCCTGCTGCAATAGTTTATGTAGGCAAAATCATCATATTCTTCTGAAACAGCACATTTACTAGTTTTCTGACTTTACCCTCTCACTTGTTTTATTCAAACTTTCTTGTTTAGAGATATCACTAATATTTCTGGCTTTATATACTCAGTAACTATTTCTCAAAAACACTTCTTCAATTGAATGTCTTAGTAAAATGTGCGCGAAAGCACAACTCTTCTCTTTAATGTACACTACGCAAAAAATCTTCAGTAAGTACTGTTCTGGGTTATAGCCGATTTTTGTCTTCTCTTGTTCACTCTTTTTTCAAATATCCTCAGTACGTTAAAGTACGGTTAGTACTGTAATGTAATAATCAAAATGATGCAGAAACTAAACACATGGTTACCAATATATATCAGGCACAGTAGTGACAAAATATTTTTTAAGAATTAAATTGATACATTCAAAATGATACAACATATTTTGACATTTGTGGTGGAAACATGTTGGTTGGTCATTCATTTATTTAACAGATATCCGGTGAGGATATACTATGTGTAAGATACTATTTATGAGCTGGGATCATCATTTGCAGTGATGAAAAAGTACCTATTGGAAGGAAAAATGTTGTGGGTAATATATAATGACTATTGATAAACAAATACTCCTGTTGATGGCTACCACAATTAAAATAAATCTTTATAGAATACAAAGCCATCTGCTTGAGGGAAGCAGGGAACTACAGTTACAATGGCAGCTGAATGGGCTAAGATTCTACAATGGTCAGAAGTTTGAAAAAAAAGATTTTCTGATTTAGGCAGCCATGCTGTGTTTTCATTCTGAGTAAAAGTTTTGATTATGGGTTTGTGAAGAAAGTTGAGAATATAGATTGTACCTACTGTATGTTGATGATGAGGCTCAGAATAAAATAGCAAAACTTTGGGCAGAGACTTAGGAGGGGCAGTCTCAAAAGTATAGCTGGCTATTTTATTGCTACATTAGCCAAATTCTGGACCTCAGAATTTTGAAGACTAAAATCCTAAGAAGAAAGACTTTAAAATGAAAATCAGGACAATCGACAATCTCTAAATCTTTAAAAAAAGATTAAAGTTTCATACTAATTAGAGATAAGGACTCTAAATAAAACATCAAACTCCGTGTTGAAAACCTAGGGAGCCAGGTGGTATGGTAACAAGAACCGGACTTACCAGGAGAATAACCCAGTCCCTACTCAGCACAGTCTCTGGCTGGATGATAGCAAAAAGCCTCCAACACACAATCATGAAAAGTAAAAGGTAGACTTGTGTCTGAAAGAAGATAACCTACATTTTCAATAAATAATTTCAAATTTAATCAGAAACTGCTTCACATGCCACAAGACAAGCAGCTTGTCTAAAATCGGAGAGAATAGACAACAGAAACAATTCCACAGAAATTCAAGATATTGGATTTAATTATAAAAGATAATATAGCTATGATTACTGTGCTTACAAGTATGGAAAAAATATGAAGACAGAGATGAAATTTGGAAAGTTAATCGGATAATTGTATCTTTAGTCAAATGGAAATTCTAGAATACAAGTATGTTTTATAGTCTAAAATCATTCAGTGTAATTCACCATGTGAACAGACTAAAGAGAACAAATAAAGATCATCTCAATAGATGCAGAAAAAGTATTTGATATTGTTCAATACCTATTCATGATAAAAACTCTCAGAAAACTGGAAATAAACCTGAAGAGGGCATCCAAAGGAAACCCGAAATTGGGCAGTGCAGCAGTGGCTCAGTGGCAGAATTCTCACCTGCCACACCGATTCCCGGAGCCTACCCATGCCAAAAAAGAAAGAAAGAAAGAAAGAAACCAGAAACTAATTTCATATTTAATGGTAAGAAGGCAAAAATGTCCTCTCTTACTATTCCTATACAACCATATACTGGATGAATTGTGCAGTCCAATAAGCCATGAAAAAGAAATAGAACACAAACAGAATGGAGAAAATGTAAAATTATCTTTATTCTCATCATAATATGTCTACACAGAAAATTGTAAAGAATCTAAAAGTTTACTAAATCTAGTAAATGAGTATTGATGGTTACAGAATACAAGTTTATTATTCAAAAGTTTGTTGCAAATCTATATATTAACAATGGACATTTGAAATTGAAATTTAAAAATATCATTTCCAATAGTTCCAAAAGACTCGAAATCTAACAAAAATTTGTATGACGAAAACTAGAAGACAATGATGAAAGTACTCAAAGATCTGAGTAAATGGATAGCTATACAATGTTCTTGGTTGGAAGATTCAATGTTATTAAGAAATAGATTCTTCCCAAATAACCTGTATATTCAATGCAATCCCAATCAAATACTCAGCAAGAATTTTTATATAAATTAACTAGCTTACTCTAAATATTATATGGAATGGCAATGAAACTGAAGTAGCCAAAACAATCTTGAAAAAGAACACATTTTGAGGATTCACTATACCTAATTTTAACACTTTGCTATAAAGAAACAATAATCCAGGCAACACAGTATTGTATAACTCAAAATGGATCATGAACCCAAATTAAAAAAATGCAAGAAATGTAAAAATTCTGAAAAATCATTACATTTAGATAAGCATATATTTTTTAGATACAACACCAAAATGATCATCCGCAAAAGGGGAAAAAAAAAACATTGAATTCAAATCTGTCAAAATTAAATATTTCTGCTTCTTAAAAGACAAAGTTAAGAAAATTATAAATAATCCACCTACTGCAAGAAAATATTTGGCAATCTCATACCTAATAAACAAATATATCCTTCTTATGTTTTTTCTTATTTAAAGGAGTACAAAAAGCTCAATAATTGGGAAATAGATAAACTGTTAAAATAATGGGCCTAAAATTTTAACTAATGACATTACTGCAAAGACATGAATCGCAAACAGGTCCATGAATAGTATCTCAATGTCATTAGTCATTAGTGAAATACAAATTAAATCCACATTATTAGATTAAAATGGCTGAAAACCAACAATAGTAACAAGTGGTGACCGTATTAAGTATTGACAAAGATACAAAACAATGGATTTCACCTATATTTCTGCAAGACTGAAAAATTGGTTCAATTACTTTGCAAAATGTTGATAATATCTTAATAACATTAAATATATGACCCAGCAATACCACTCCTAGATATTTACCCAACATATGTGAAAATCTATGTTCACACAAAAATATGTATGTGACTGTTCATATAGGTTTTATTCATTTTTGCCAAAAATGGGTAGCAATTCAAATATTTCTCAACTTGGGAATGGATAAACAATTTGTGATACCTCCACACAATTAATTACTACTCAGCAGCAACTATTGACATATGAAACAGCATGAATAAATCCAAAATGCTTCAAGTTAAGTAAAAGAAGGCAGACTCAAAAGAGTAAATACTATATGATTTCCTTTACATGAGTGTGGAAAAGACAAAACTATTTGTGAAGTAAAATGCTTAGCTTTTGTCAGAAGGTATGGGGAGAGATTGACAATGAATAGTTGTGGAGACAGTTTTTAATATTGTAGAAGAGTTCTGTATCTTAATTATGGTGTTTTTTACATGACTGTGTACATATGCTAACAATTGCAGAAGTGTACAGTAAAAATGGATGGAATCTATTGTATCTAAATTATATCTTAATTTATAAAATTAAGAAAAATTCATTCATGCTATTTCACTATTTTAATAGAGAAAAATCATATGATAATTTTAATGAGTACCATAAAACATTTTATAGAATTCAACATGATAAAAAAATAACACTGGTAACATCTTAAGATTAGAGAGGAACCCCCTTATTATAATAAAAAGCATCAACATAAAATCTAACAAATATTATATAAAAGGTGAGCTATTATACACTTTTCCTTGAAGTCAGGGCAAACAACTTGATGAAATGTTTCACCATCATCATTTTTTACCTCATTTTATTGGAAGTCCAGATAATGCAATTGGTAAGAGAAAAAAAATTTTTAATATTTACTGGAAAAAGTAGAAATAAACTTGTCACAATTTGCTCTTAACATGAGGTGGTTCTTAGAAAATCCTAAGCTCTCCAAAGAAACTATTGAATTTAATAAGTGACCTAGCAAGTACAGTGTAAATATAAAAGCATATTTTATCTTTATATACTAATTACAAAAAGAAATGCAATTAAAACATATATATGCATATATATATATATATATATATATATATGCAGTTTATGACATCACAAACTTCAAATGCCTACCAGCAAATGTAATGAAAGATGTGCAAAACCTCTACCCAGAAGAATTCAAATCATTATTGAGAGAAATTTTGAAATACCAAAATAATTGGAGAAATACAGCATATTCAGGTAATGGAATAAACAATGTTGCTAAAAATTCACATTTCCCTACACAGATTTATAGATGTAATCACTTCTTTTTAAAAATCACTGCATTTTTTTGTGAAAACTAGCTGATTGTAAAATTTATGTGTAACTCAGCAGGGCCCAATATCTTAGACAATCTTGAAGAAAAAGGAAAAAACTTGATTAATTATGTATCAGATATCAATATTTATATAACATTACGATAATCAAATCATCAGACGTAAAGCTAAATTAACGATATAGCCACATAAGCTGTCTAGGAACTGTTCCACACATAGATGATAAACAGAGATGCAGTGGAAAATGCATTACCTTTGTACTAAATGGTGATGGGAAAATAAATTTTCACCCTTCCTGCACACTTTCCATAAAAATCTATATCAAGTAGAATAAAAATAGAAATGTGAAAGGTGAAACAATAAAGCTTTTAGACCAAGTACAATAAAATATTCTCATGACTTTCAAGTTGTCAAAGACTTCTTACAAAGAACATGAAGTGCTAACATAAAGGACAAAAAATAAAAGATGAATGGAACCTTATTAAAATTAAAAAATAATCTTTTTCATCAGTAGACAGTTGTGAAAAGAATTTAAGAAAATAAAATAAAAGATTAGTAGAATATATTTGCATGTCATATAGAAGAAAAAGGATTTGTGATTAAAATATATGAAGAAATCCTAAAAATCAATATAAAAAAAGGCAAACAGACCAATAGATAAATGGGGAACAATTTAAAAAGTACTTCATAAAATAGAGTGTACAGACAGAAGAAAGAGTAAGTGATATAGAGGACAGGATATTTGACTTCAAAGACTCAAAACAGCAAACAGCAAAAAAGATGGTCAATCTCCCTAGTGAAAATAGATGTAAAAATTCTCAATAAAATATTAGCAAATTGAATCCAACAGCACATTAAAAGAATTATACACCATGATCAAGTGGGGTTTATACCAGGAATGCAAGGATATCTGATAGCCAGTATTGTACTCAATGGAGAGAAACTGAAAGCCTTTCTCCTAAGATCAGGTACAAGACAAGGATGCCCACTGTCACCACTATTATTTGACATTGTGTTAGAAGTTCTAGCTAGAACAAGAAGACAGGACCAAGAAATAAAAGGCATCCAAACTGGAAAGGAAGAAGTAAAACTCTCATTATTTGCAGATGGCATGACACTATACTTGGAAGATTCTGAGAAATCTACAGCAAAGTTACTTGAACTAATAAACAAATTCAGCAAGGTGGTGGGATATAAAATTAATGTGCAAAGATCAGTAACATTTCTATACACAAGCAATGACCTAGCTGAGAAATCAGTTAAGGAAAAGAATTCCATTCAAAATAGCAACTAAAAGAACCAAATACTTAGGAATGAACTTAACTAGGTATGTAAAGGACTTGTACACAGAAAACTACATAACAACACTAAGAGAAATCAAAGGAGATCTAAATAGGTGGAATGACATTCCCTGCTCATAGATAGGAAGACTAAATATAGTTAAGAAGTCAATTCTCCCCAAGTTGATCTACAGATTCAACACAGTACCAATTAAAATTCCAACAACGTACTTTGTAGATTTGGAAAAGCTAACTACTAAATTCATCTGGAAGGAAAAGAGTCCCCAAAAAAGCAAAAAAGCATCCTAAAAAAAGAAGAATGAAGTGGGAGGATTAACATTTCCTGACTTTAAAACCTATTATAAAGCCACAGTGGTCAAACCACATGGGACTGGCACAAAGACAGAAGCATTAACCAATGGAATTGAATTGAGAGTGCAGAAATAGACCACCAAATCTATGGTCAACTGATTTTTGACAAGGCCCCCAAATCCCCTGAGCTAGAACAAGATAGTCTTTTCAATAATTGGGCCTGGAAGAACTGGATATCAATGGCCAAAAGAATGAAAGAGGACCCCTATATTACACCCTACACACACAAAAAAATAACTCGAAGTGGATCAAACAACTAAATATAAGAACTAGCAGCATAAAGCTTCCAGAAGAAAATGTAGAGAAACATCTTCAAGACCAAGTAATAGAAGATAGCTTCCTAAACTTTACACCCAAAGCACAAGCAACAAAAGAAAAAATAGATAAATAGAGGTTCCTCAAAATCAAATGCTTCTGCACCTCAAAAGACTTTGTCAATAGGGTGAAGAGGTAACCAACTCAATGGGAGAAAATATTAGGAAATCACATATCAGACAGAGTTTCGATTTCCTGTATATGGCAGAACTAGAAAATTTGCAGTTACAACTGGAGATTTCAAAACTCCTTTTCTAATAATTGGCAGAATAGGTATAAAACAAAAATCATATAGGACCCTCCTGAAGTTATCAAAAAGTTTGACTTGATTGACATTAAAAAGAATATCCCAAACACAGCAGAAATACATTTCTTCAACATATTTTTAAAAATACATGGAAAATTCACCAATAAGGTCCATGTGCTGCTCCAAAAAAAAGTCTCAATAAATTTCCAAAAAATGAAATCTTAAAGATAAATACTCATAATCAAGCTCAGTTAGTAATGAACCATCTCAGTGGTCAGAAACTTAATGAAAAAAGTGCTTTATGATACACCGTCCAAACATCCACAATTTCAGCTTCCTCAAGAAGGACAAGGAGACCAAGGTCTGACTAAGGATTTCAGTAATAGTGCTTTGCCTTGCATTGTAAAGCATGGCTCTAAAAAGTCTTCCTTAATATATTTAAACCATCAGTCATCATGAATCTTTACAATAGCCCCCTTTCCATTAAAGTCGATGATCTGAAGAACCACTTCATAGACATTGGATGGATAGTGAAGGCCTTTAAATTCTTTCAGAAAGATTGCAAAATTGCACACATTAGATTGAGATCCATGGAAGAAGAAATCCAGGCCCCCTTCATAATCATTTCCTTGGAGAAAATCACAACCTAAGTCTCCCTCTCAAAATCCATAACCTGAATTTTCTATGAAATTTTCTCCTAATTCTGGGCCATAAATTCATTGACCTTTCAGGCATAGACTAAAACAGCTCAAGACCAATTCTCCCTCTTTCACAAAAATAACTATTGAATTCTTGCTGACTCTGATATTCAATTATATTCCAAAAATCAAGGGGCATTTTTTTGCCATTTTTTCCCTGCCAGTGGTTGAACGAATTATGATTGTAAACTATGAATTTACACCATAGTTTCTATGGAAACTTCAGGGAAAAAATGAATTATCTGTGTTAAACTAAATTGTAAGAGGACAGACTTTCTTTTAGTTTGGGTCCAGATCAACCTTATATAAAAATCTTTAAAGTATGTATTTAAAAAAATTAAATATGTAGACTTAAAAAAAAGATAAGTGCTCAGACTTAAAATGTAATCAAATCAGGAATCGATAGTAAAATATATTCGGAAAATCCAAAAATATATGGAAATTGTACAATATATGTCTAAATATCACACGTCAAAGACAACATGACAAAACATATGAGAAAAAATTTTGAATTGAATAAAAAAGAAGCCATTATATCGATATTCATGGGATTAAGTTAAAGAAGCACCTAGTGAAAAATGTATAGCTCCAAATGACTATACTTGTGACAGCCTCAAATCAAATCTAATTTTTCATCTTTAAATAGCTAGAAGAAGAAAAAGAGAAACCATTGAGATAAAAAAATGGGCCAGTAATGGAATAAATTGATGAAACTAAAGATGGTGTTTTTGAAAGGATGATGAATTGATGAACCTCTATCTAGGTTGATGAGAGAGAGACAGAGATATATGTCATTTTTGAAAATTCATCAATTTCTATACTTAAGAATTTAAGTGTAGATTTAAGAATTAAACTTTATGGTGTATATGTTTTCCTTCAATAAAATATTTGCATTACATTAAAGCCACAGAGGATGAAGATTAATAATAAACAAGGTATATTTAATGTCAAGTCCAAGTTCCACAGAAAATGGAGGTTTAGAATAATAGCTGGTGAAGAACTATTTAGATTGTAAATGCATATGTCAATTTTTCTCATGTAGTGTTACTAGAGAACCCATTTATGTCATTTTTTGGGAGGGGTGCATGGTCAGGGAATCGAACACACCATTTATGTCATAGCTGTTCTCAAAAACAATTTTGAAATACCTACACTTGATTCTCATCTACTGTTACTAACTTCCTATGTTACTTTCCATGTTCCTTGTATAACTCTAGTTGTAATATATCTGCTCAATTCCGGCATAAACATTTAACCTATCTCTGGATGAGATGAATTTCACAAACTAATGGCTCATTGATTTAGGAATACAACTTTCTATGGGTTTATCATATTCCTGCATGTCTTGCTAAATAGAGACACTGACTGTCCTTTTTATTTTTTTCCTGGATTACCTTTATAGGATGCTTGATAGTAACAGCTTTGGAAGATAAGGATACTTCCTGCCAGAACCAAAGTGCAAGCATGCACTTTGTAAAATGCCCATTACACCATCTTAAAGACAATGGATTCTCTAAGCTTAGGGTGCCTCTCCTGTAACACAACCCTCCATATGTCCAGGCAAGCATCTGAATCCATCCCTGGACCCCTGTGGAACCGAGGAACCGATGCAAACACGCTGCTGTTCATGCTGCTTGTGGGACCAGGAGTAATCAACTTGTTTTTCTACGGCTGGGGAACCTCATCTCTTCTACCAACATCCGTGCACCTATGGCAGGCTAACTCGTTAGCTACCAAATAGTAAAAAAGTCAGACTGCTCACAGTGTTCGACAATTGATTGGACATAATTTAGGGCAGAGTAGTGCAAGTGGACTACATGGGGATAAGAACTTCAGCTTCATTATTTGCAATATCAATACCCTAATTCAGCCTTACTCAACAAGGTTTCCATGAGAGAATTAATTATTACTTCCCTAAGAAATCTATTTCATGTGATGAATTAACTGCTCTTCCATGGATTTAAAATAGCAGTAGTTACGTACCATTCTAGGGAGAACTCGGGAAATAGGTATTCAGAAAATTTTCTGTATTTTGGCAGTCCAGACAAGGAACTCTGGTTGGTTTCCAAGACATTGCCTGAATGATGTATAAAGAAATTGATGTTATTATGACAAAAAGTCATGCTTGTAACAGTGAATACTTATGGAATGCAAACTCTGCCACAGGCATTCTTCTAGATCCTTTACATTAATTAACATATTTAGACCTCATAAGAACCTAATGTCACCACAACTCTTCACATGAGGAAACTGAGGCACAAAGAGGTTAAACCACTTACTCAAGGAAACAGAGCTACTAAATGGCATAGCCAGGATTTAAAGCTCGAAATCTATTTCCAAAGATAGTGTTCTGAACCTTCCTGAATGTTGATGCGTGCACATATCAAAGCCCCAAAAGATCAATTTACCTGACTTAATTGTCTGAGATTACATTTGATAAAGCCTATATACGTCCAAGAAATTCCTGTTTACTTTAATTGAACAGCTCTACCTTTGTTGTTCACATTTTCAAAAAAAAGATAAAGCTGCCATCTCTTCCCAGGTATCCTGGGAATAGAATAACATTTCAACATTCTTCAGGCATCTGCCCAAGTTTGTGTGATTGGACTCATCATTTACTCTATTATATATGACTTAAAGTAAGTCAGCATTTCCTTAGAGTCTTGAATTACTTTTTCTTTTACGAAGATGTTTTCTCTTCTCAGTGTCATTATGTGGGAAACAGATTTTAGTGTAATGGTAGCTTATTGTATTTATTTAAATTTTAAGTGGGTTTAAATAATTGGTAATGTAATTTTCCTTCTAGATAGTATAGTTGGTGAAAGTTTTACTTTATGTTGAGATCAGTATGATGTCAGAGACAACTCCTTTGATTTGGATAAGAATAAGCCATTAAGTATATTTGTACAAAGAAATCTAATGTTTAGAGCAACTTTGATTCTAATGTGTTGTTTGGTTGAAAAGAAAGCTGATCTATGCTTTTAGAAGAAAATTCCAAAAGGAGCATTCCCAAGAGCCTACAAATGAAAAATAAGCCCAAGAGCCTACAAATGAAAAATAAGCCCATGGGATTTGATTTAGAACAGCTCTGCTTCTCCAAGACCAGGAAGAGAAGAAAAAATACTAGACGTATCATTCTATGGAAATTCTAGGCCAAGACTACAAACCAGATAAATTTTTGCTAATGTAAAATAGCATTTAAAATATATTACATACTGTAGTGTATCATTTATAGTAGTGTATATATATATGTGGGATACATAGTATATTATGTATACTTTGTATACATATAGCATATATAATTTGAGGATTATTACCTGAATATTTAACATTCTAATTCACTCTTAATATTCATTTTAACACTTTCAAATGTATGGTAACCAAATAGCTTAAAGATTTTTCAGTTGAAACTTTAATTTGGTTTCATTTTACCAAGTGTTATTTTTCCAATTTAATGCATAATTCTTGCAATTAGAACTCATGTAAGGTTAATTTTTATTCTCTGCAGTTCTTTGTTGCTTTATTATATCTACACATGTCACACGTCTTTAGCAATAAACATTTGATCTTTGTTTCTTGGTGCTTTTGAAATGTTGACATCATTTACGATGTCTTTTCTATCCATATGATAATGTCAAGTAAAATTTATGATCTTGGTGGTACTTATAGAAACGATATCATAAGAAGATTAACCAAAAGGAGCCGATTAGTGATAAAGCAGATAAGGCTGTTTTCTGCCACATTTGTGATTGTTCTGGGATCCTTTTTGGTCCATTTGGTCCAAATAGAAACTTTCTGCTTAAACTTTCTTTTAATTTTCAGAGAAAGGTGACTTTTTGATCTCTATTTTCCAATCTATTTCTTTGTTTTAAAGAATATATGGAAAACATGAAAGATAGTTTATAATTAATGACTCATCAAATGTAAGTTCTGAAACTTCAGGGAAAATTTGAATTAAATATTGATGTTTGATATTTTAAAACTATGATGAATTTATGATATTAATTTTTAAATCATTTATAATAAAAGATCTCAGCTTGCTTGGAAATTTTTAAGGTTTTTTTGAGGCCTCTTTTTAATATACTGATATTTCTTTAACTCTATATTCTGCCTACAAAAGGTATAATCTGTACTTCTAAACCAGGGCTCGATTATATCTAATCGGAAGATAAGTGCAAAAAAGCTAACCTACTGTGTATATGTATGCACAACTATATTGAAGTGGGATAAATGAGGTGGCCAAATGAATAATTTATTTATTGAAAGGCTTAATTGGTTTCTAGGTATGTCACACAGTAATCAACAAATATGCATTAATCTTACTCTATGCAAGACTTTGTGCCAGGCACAAAGATTCAAAGATAAATGCAATAAATAGTAAAAATAGAAAGTTAGCGTTAGATAGAAAAGGGCCCCAAATCCCAGAAGCTATAAGTTTTGAACTGTCTTTTAGGCTGTTGAAGTTCTTTAATGCATGTTTAGAGATGTGTGTATAGATATGTAAATGGATGATCGATAGATAGATAGATAATCATTATTTGAAAATCAGGTTGAATTTTTCCTTAGGTAGATTGAATTGTGCAAGTATCTCCTTAAAGTTCAGGAAAATTGAGAATACCAGAAAAATGTCATTGCACAATTGCCTGCTCTGGAAGGGGTCCTATAACTCTTCTCATAACTGGCAGTTTTAACCTATAAACCAGAATTCACACATATGATCTAATAATTCTTACAAAATCTGCTTCATAGAGTAATTATGCATGTAAGAAGTATTTATTTGTGAAAAAGGAATTTTAAAAAATCCTCTTCCGCAAATTCCCAATTGTGAAATTTCTAGAGGATTGAGGTCACTCCATAAATTGAAAATAGTGCACAGTCTTCATTCAAACACATACCTTCAGAACTTATTTTACTGCAAAACTATGTAGTGAAATATCTGCCAACAGAGTTAGTAGGGTCAGTGAGAAATTAAGGAAATGACCTACACTTAAATTAAAATAAAGACAACTAAATGGCACCAGTGAAGAGCCACAGATAATTACCTGAACTTTTCAACCCTTACAAGTATATATGACCCCTAGTAGCTCTGTCTAGTGACATATAGGAAAGCCTTTGTCTTATGCGACATGATGGGTAGGTGTCTTTCTAACTTTACAATTTTTCTATTTTCCCTATGGGATATAATTTTATATTGAATAGATGATGCATAATATTTTGTAGTTTACATGATATTATACTTTTGGGGTTCATCAGATGCCAACTCTTATCTCTGCTCATTTTTGTAAATGCTAATTACATCTTCCACATAATATCAATGAGATGTCAATATAATCTATCATACATAAATACATGTAACTGATTTTAAAGGGATTTGAATTATGAGAAATCCTGGCATAAAAAAAAGTTACTTTCAAACAGTTGACAATCTCTGGATGAATTCCAAATAAATTCATCAAGAGGTTGATTTTCAGTGAATATATGCATTCCTCTTTGGGAAAAGTGAGTCAAAATTTATTAGCATGTACCATGTTACAATTTTAGTAAACATTCTAGTTTTAGCATGCTTTGCAAAAATTTTATCTCATTTAATAATTTCAACTTTTCAGAAATATATTTTCGTATGTCTATTTTTATATTCAGAAAGATGTAATGAAGAGCCCAAGTTCATTAACCCAATCTGGAATACTAAATCAGTGTTCTTTTCGACATCACATTCCTCTCTATTTTATGTGTCTCTTAAATCCTGATTGACATCAAAGGTATACAGAAGAAGTCAGAGTTAAAGAATATAGTAGGAGTATTATAGGATTAGATTTTTAGCACAGTAGGGTTATTATAGAAAGTTGCTGGTATACTGGGAGTCCTATGCTCCCAAGTGGAAAGGACAGGCGCTTTTCACTCCCTCCCTTTCCATTTGACTTCAAGCCAGAAGTTCTTCAAGAGTTCTTTTTGGAGTTTTTAAAGTGTCCCTGTATTTTGGCTTGTGTCTGCTTTGTCTAGAAAATTCAATATAGAAAGATAAGCTAGTTACATGTTGATAATGAAGCAAACAGAGAGGTAGCTATTTCAAGCCTACACTCCAGTTTATTAGGGCAAAGACTGTATGAGTATATCATACCCATGGACTGGGGTTGTCAGATTTAACAAATAAAAATACAGGTACCCAAGAGATATGTTTTAGTATAAAAATATCCCAAATGTAGCATGGACATACTGATATTAAAAATGTTCACGGTTTATCTGAAATTCAAATTTAACTGCTTGTCCTGTACCATATTTTTTTGGTCAGCCCTACCACTCAATGAGAGCTATTTGTGAGAAAGACCCAGAGAACTGTCCAAGGGAGTGCTGGATAGATTTCCATAGAAGAAGTTAATAATTTTTGGTTTATTTCCAGGGGCTGAGCTCTTGTAAACAACTCATCAAAATTGATTTCCCTTAGTTGTCAACAAAGAATCTATAAGCCAGGACATCCAGTAATATGAGAAGAAATTGTTGGTCATCTGGGGAACCAAGGAGAATGCAAAGAGTAATTTTCAACACCTGAAATACTTGCCAGGATCAGAGAGCACCAAAGTCAAATATCAGTGTGTGAAAAAGACAAATAAGAGCTTTGCTATTCTTTACTCCAAACCTGAAGAAATCAAAAACTTCAATTAGCAAGATGAGGATGGAGGAGTAGAGGCACTGGGTGTAGAAAAAAGAGTCCAAACATGTTTTGTTCCTAGACTGCAGTTCCCACTTAAGTTAGACCTGAGCATAAGAGAGTCACTGTAACCAAAATCAAAGTTAGCATTTGCATAATTTCATGAAATTGAAAATTTTAAAATATTAATCTGAAACTACTTTAAAGTGACTTAAGGAATATTCATATCATCTGGTGTTGCCAAGATGTTATAGGCTGAAATTATCTCAAAATGAAACTTTACTAAATAAATAAATAAACAAACAACCATGAAATGCATTGCACAAATCTGTGTTTTTACCCATGGAGCAGAGGAAGAAATCTAGCTCACTGACTTTGTTTAAAAGAACCACAAGAGACAAAATCAAGTTGCCATATGATTAACGATTGGAATTCAGTTTTTATTCAACTGTTGTTCAACAAGGGAGCTCATATGGTTATAATAATAAGATAGAGTGGCCGAAGATAGCTAATAGGCTGATGATAAAGGATTTACACACACAGAGCTCCCAATACTTTTTCTTGTCTTGTGGTTTGTACCTCAAAATCAAATCATAGGGTTTCTTTCACAATGAGTAGATGATATTCCTTCTTTCATTAAGCTGACTCCTGAGGATTGTTGGTCCCCATAAATAAGGTAAGTAGAATAGAGAGGAAGAGGGAAATAATTGAACTGTCCTCCTTTCTGCCTCAAGGGAGTATGGGAAAGAGTGTATGAAAAGAGAATTTAAGGTAGGAGTGAAGGTGCAAGGACCTCATTTTCCAAGCCTCAAGTGTGCATAAGGTTGCAGGAATATTGACAATATTATACCTGAGAATATTGGGACCATTGACCTGATTCAATCTGGGGAAACAGAGAGGCCTAACATTTAGTTCCACCACATTTATAACACCAAGCATTAGCAACAGTCCAGTTTTGGTGGAAAGAGTTAGTTAAGAAGCCATAATTGCACTTGTAATTCTGGCATCTAGGTCTTGTACAAATAGCACATTTTCTGTTTGTTTCTTTGTTTTGCTTTATTTTTGTTTTCTTCTTTGTCTTTTGATGGATTTGCTGGATAAGTCTTCTTTCTCAGGAAATGAATATGGCCTCTTATGGTAACCTATGATGTGGAGCTGTGCACCTGATCTGGTCCCTGGAGTGATGACAGCTGAAGTGCACCTGGTATCATTGGGCCTTTTGGAAAGATTCTGGAACCTACTGATGGAGTCTCTGTTTAGCACTGACCATGAGGTCCATCTTCCATAGGGTGGACCAGTATTTCATTTGTGCTCTGATGATCCTCTTAGCCGATGCCATCAGGAAGAAAGAGATAGCATCAGGCACAAGCACAATGCATAAGGAATTGCCATGAAGAAAGTCTTTCTACTCAAGCTCTGAAAGCCAGGAAGATCATAGGCACTAACCTCTGATGCATGGCACAAATATTCTTAGAACTTAGATTAAAACTACAGAAAAATGGGAAAGATAACTCCCATACTCACTGGGATAGGTTCCAATACCCTAGCATGGTGAGACAGAAAATAGGAATTAAATTCATTTATGGAAAAATCGATTTATATTTCTTTATCACATGAGTTTGTGGGCTGAGATTAATGCCTATTACAATGAGTACCATGGATAATGTGGATAGGATTTGTACTGACTGCAACCCAAATGCTATTCTGCTATTGAAGCTGAACGTTGCTGATTAAGGATGGGTGGCAGATAGGCTTCCCCTACCCACAGAGACTATCAATTGCCCACAAGTTTCATCAACTGTCTTTTGTTGACTTTGGTACAATTAATTTCTGTTTTCTCTTTTATCTCAGAAACACAGGATTTTAAAACGATTTTATGGCTAGGTACCTATTACATTAGCACTAAACTCCCAACCCCATTCTGTGAATAGGAGGGAAATTATTTCCTTTGAAATTCATCCCATTCTACAATTTAGAAGAGCAAATTAGGTAATGTAATTTAGATGTTCCTGTACAACTCCTAATAACAGAATAGAAACAGAGAAGAGCTGTGCATGAAGATGGACTGTAATTATAATTTGATTTCCCAGTCATCAATGTTCATTATTATCATATGCATAAAAGTATTAAAGAAAAAGAGGTTTATTTATGCAGTGTGGTTTGGTCGCTATAAGATTCAAGGGTTACAGAATTGGCAAAATAAAATATCAATTTTATTAATTGCCCGAATAAATCTTAGGAGGAGGTATAATGGAATAACTGCAATGCTGTTGGTAATTGTGTAAGGAAGAGCACGTGTACATTGATTTAGATCAATCCAATAATTAGTGAAGATCATAACCCTGAAAAATGAGAATTTTTCTCTCAATTGCAATTTTTCTCCCAATCTTTAGTATAACTAATTCATAAAATTTCAATACATTTTATGGATTGATAGCTGTAGTTTTTCAGGATTGTCATCTATATAATTTAGGTGGTACGTTCATTTTCCTTTTCCATGACCACTGCAGATGTTACAAATCAATCGTTGTATTTATTCCCACTGAGATAGACTTTGGTATCAGAATCCTTCTCACCTGAGAATGGCCTGCTAATTAGGCAGAGCTGGCTCATCAGGTGTAACCTAGTTACCATCCTGTCTTATATTTTGTCAAATCAAGGGAGTGATAACAAATCTCTCAGGGTAAAGATCCCTCCAAAAGGCTAGTATTGCTCCTGGGTTCCAACTCCTTAATGCCCAAGATATATTTCCCATAGCATCAATGAACATTCTTAGCCTTATTATCAAAATTCACAGTATGACTTTTAAGAAAGTATTTATCTGATTATAACTTTCTTAGAGGTATTACATGCTGGTAGCATTTACACTCCCATGTGTTTGCACATTGTGGAAATACCAGATTGTTATTTCATAAATGAGAAATAACCAATGTAGTCTGTATTTCAGGATAGTGAAGAAACCATTCAAGCTCCAATGAGTTCTATGAATGGATTAGAACATAGTGAGAAAATAAAGCTACCCAATCATCCATGCTTACTAAATAAAAATGCATTACAGGAGCATACAGGGAAAAGAATTGAGGGACGAGAAATACTATGGGAAGTCTGTGACAAGAAGAGTAGGTGATGCTGAAATAATTGTCGCAGTAAGTTACTTAGAAATATTTGTTCATATATTCATAATTACAGGAAATTTGTCTTCTATGACAGTAAAATTGAAAAACAATAGGCCCACAATGTCTGTCAAGTTTAATACTCAATTTTTTTAGCTCCTCATTTTGAACCTTGTTATAGTCATTTGGAATTGAGACTACTTTTGCTATGAATACTGTCATCAGGAAATAAACTATATTTTCTGTTACTACATAAAAACTCACTACCAACTTTCTATCTTAAAATAACACAAATTTATTATCTCAGGGTTTCTGTCCCTCAGGAGTCTGGGTATGGCTTAGCTGGGTCCTCTGCTCAGAGGCTCTTTAGGCCAAGACTGATCGGAGACTTGGGGTCTTCCCCCTCCGTCACTGCTTGCTGGAATTCATCTCTTTGCAGTTGTGTGCCTGTGGTCCTGTTCTCTTGCTAGCCATCAGTCAATAAATGCTCTCAGCTCCAAGGAGCTGCCCACTGTTCTGTGCCACGCAGGCACCATGGACAGTTCACAACATGGGTGCCTCATTTCTTCTAGGACAGCAGGCCTGTGTTCCTCTGACTTGTTCCTCAGCAGCAAGCAGAGGATATTCTCCTCTTTTCTTTTAAAGAGCTCACGTGATTAGGTCAGGCCACACAGGGGTAAACCTCTTTTCGCATATAATGTAAAAAAATCATGACAGAGGTGTCTCATCTTATTCACAAATCTACCTGCATGCAAGATTATACAGAGGGTGCACACCAGGAGAAGGAATTGAGGGGACATCTTAGCATTCTGTCTGCCACAGTGACCATGGTAATTTAAGGAATAATTATGACAGAATTGTAGTAATATCTCAAATGAAAGTGGCATTGAGTGCTAGAGCTTGCATTAGAACAACCTTGCATTTGTGGGCAGAATTAATAATTTAAATACAACTTTTCAGATTCTGGAAACATTGAGTATTACTAGTCAGGTAAGCAGGTTATTGTGTCTGTTCTCTATGAATTTAGATGGCTTAATCTTTCTTCCACTTTCATCTTTTGTGAAGTAAGATTTTAATAATATCTACCTCTCAGAGCAGTTCTC